>JAQGAW010005018.1:0-10164 GCA_034698025.1 Phthiracarus crinitus | reverse complement strand
TCTTTGATTAAAATAGTTTGGAAAGCATTGTAGAGAATCAAAAACATGTTTATTAAAACACCTTTCCATACACTCTTAAAAATAATAATAATTGTTTTTATCAATATTTATGCCACAATCAGTACTGTGTGGTGATTCTAAAGAGTTTACTATAGTTCTGCTGTATGTATTCGTGACGTATACTTAATATATAATGAATGCAAAGAATTTGGTGATTGAATTGCAAAATAATGCATTATTTGATTAGTAAGTAAGAAAATTATGTTATTAATAATTATGATTAAAAAAGGGCTTATAATCTATAAAATATCATAACTTATATAATTAAAACAGTAATGAAATATAATTAAATTTGTTCTCGGGTTTTTAGAATGGAAGTAAGCGAATGGTTTTAAAAGTAATTTAAGAATACTTACTCAATATTAGTATTTATAAATTCAATTTTGTAACACGAATCCAAACGGAATATTTAACTATTATTAAATGAAATCTCAATATGACTTATTCTTTCATTATTATCTGCAGATTTATATAAATCAAAATATAATTCTTTTTTGTGAAAGAATATAAAGCATTTTTGAGAATCTTTAAACATAAATGATTGAACAATATTGCCTATTTCTTCACATTTAATAACATTCGAATCATTTATTAAATGTATTTCGCAATAAATAGCATCTTTGTTTAATATTCTAGAAAAAGAATTGTTTTTTTAAAGAAAATTCAAATATCGAAACTCTATGAGCGAGAAATTCACTATTAAATTTTAAACAAATAGTCACTGATGACAATCTTCTATTTTGATCATATGTTAAATACAAATTTACTCGAAATGGAAATGAAAGATAGTTTATTGTGACACAAATTATTTTATAAATCATAACAGTTAAGCATAGAAGTTTAATAAAATTACCAAACAACGTTTTTAAATATAGCGTTATTTAATAAAAATTAATTTATTTTTAATAAAATAATTTTTATTTGACGAAAAAATTATTTCTAATTGTATAATAGACTTTTAATATTAGTATTTTACGTTTAATAAAACCCTTAAAGATAATTCTAAATATTTTTTCAAATATATAAATTAATATGATTTTATTAATTACTCTAAATTTCAAGTAAAGTTTAACTTTTAGTAAACTTTTGTATTAGTATTCGATTAACATAATAATAAACTTGTTTATATTACTGCAATTGATGAGAGTTTTTCTAAAATTATAACTCAAATACTTAAGTTATATTTAAATTAATATACTTTATTGAATCCGTTCTGGTAAATATAAATTTAATTAGTAGTAATTATTAAATTTACTTAATTTAATTACTATATACATGTTTTTTTATGCAAAACATTACTCAAGATTGATTTTTAATTATGAATTGTAACGTTATAGCTGTCGCTTTCTATTCAATCAAATATTTAAAAACTTTAAGCATAAATAACACGTATTGATATTATTTATCTGACTTGACAGACATATGGATTTGAGGTTTCCGTCATTCTGTCGTTAAACACTCGCTCGACCATAGAAATCAGCAAATATGGAGATATATATACAATTTGGTTGTTTTCATTGCCAATTGAAAAACTAGGCCATCACACCACTTCCACGAAAACACCAAACAAACCACTGAAACACGATAACGCCGAACTTACTCTTAGGCCTAACCTCTTGTAGTCTCCCTTAAAGACTAGGACTGGGGATCAATGACTTATACGATGATACTATCGGAATATACTTATTAGATAAATTAAATAAGTAAACAATTATACCGTACAAAACAATACTTATAATTTGGACACAAGTCCAGTGTACAGCCTGTCACGATTACTTTCGCCTCTGTCCAAAAGCGCACACAAACACATTTAATTAATTAATTATAGTTAAAGTATTGGATTAAGATAATCAATTAAAATAAAAATTAACAAATAAAAATATATAATTGATAACAATTGCCTTATCGGCTTAACGGTAAGCTAACAATGATTTTAATGTTACGCATATGACGGCTAAAAATAGAACGCACGCTAAACAAAGCACACGTCAGCGTCGCTTAATAGTCATTTAAATTTTTTCCATATTAAAGTTAACTTTTTATCATTATTCACTAATAGTTTTTCGTAATCTACGCATCGTTATAATTGTTAAAATTAGCAGCATTGAAATTTCAAGAACAGCATTGTATAAAAATATATTAAATTGATTTGATTTGTCATTCCAGTCTAAAGTAAATTCTAAATTATACAAATGGACATAAAGTGTTAGTCTCCATAAAATTTAATAAACAATGTTAAATTTTACAAAAAGTTCTCGATTCATTAAGGTATATTTAATTTTTTAAATAAATATCTGTTAAATAATAAAAAATTGAAATCACCGTTAATTTTTATCTGTGACGGCATAATAAAAATAAATGTGGGTAACAATTTATTCGATACTGGAATTTAAGTTAATAGTATTAATGACTGCAACAATATTTAACAAAACTCTCACCGAGTTTTCCGATCTCAGGTCCATGGATTCGAAAATAGTAATTTTTGTCAAACAAACGATGAACCTAAAACAAGCCCAGGGATTATAATTGGAAATTATATTATATATTTTATTAACTGATCTGAATTTTTTGAGATTTACTTTAATTTGGGTATATTTGTACGTAACTACTAGACAAATTTATGGTTAAAACTCAAGTTATTATGATAATAAAAATATTATTTTTGTTATCTCACAACTCAAAGAACTGTAATATTAATCTCAAGTTTTGAGTAGGAAAGACAATAAATTTACATTTAAGATAATATGCAATAAGAGTAATTTAGAGAAATAAGAGGTGAATTTGCGTTCAAAAAAATATTTAAAAAGTTAATAATAAGGTATTATAATGTATAATAGGTAATTTATTTAATTTACCCATAGACATTTATATAGAATATACTTTTTAAATTTTAAATTTTGAACAATTACAAATACAGAGTATTTAGCTCATATTAAATAATTATTAAAAACTATGTATTTTGAAAAATTCAAAAAATTTATTATTATTTAATTAATCAAAATATATATAATATATGCTAACAGAGATTAATCTAATTGAAAATTTTATTCTATTTAGTATTTTGAAAAAGATTAAAGTCCTAAACAGTCTTTATATTAGAGAGTGATATTTAAAAAAAAATATTTTATATTTATTAAATTTTTTATTATAAAGTGTTCAAATAAACAGTCTTACTTTAAAAAATTAAAATAATTAATCGAATGTTTCTGTTTAATCTTTTATTCATCTTCAGAATAATCGTCGCTATGTTTTATAAATAGGTTTCCATGCTGGAGTACTGCGTGACCGCGACTAACAAGTTCATATAGAAAACTTGCTTCCAGAATATCACCCATGTTTTCTTCTAACTCTGTGTTCAAAGAAGCGGCAGTTATTGCTGTACCTCCTATCAACGAAGCCCCCCCTAAAATAGCAGAAATAGATCCAAGAATGACAGGTCCAACACCACCAGTAAGAATGCCAAGCGCAGCAAATGCACCAAAAGCAACTCCACTAGTTAGTGTGCCTAAACCAGCAGTAAGACCTGCAGAGTCTATTGACTTTGCATAAGAATAGGTCGAAACGCAGAAATCGCACACTTTTTCATTTTCATATTTGTACATACGAACTGCGACGCATATAAATTCTAGATTTGTCTTAAGATTCTTTTTGCTGTGACATTCAAATAAACGAGTCTCTCCTCCTGGAAGCATAGCTTGAATACTGTAAATTATACCATTCAGTTGACTTTTCAATTCTTTACACTTGCAATCTTCCAGATAGTCTTGTAGTGTTCTAATCAATGCTATAGGACGCACCTTCATTGATTTTAGGACAGATAATCTTGCATCTTTAGTAATGTTTGACACTTTCTGAAGTTCATCGTAAATTTCCATAACCTTAATATTAATCTTCTGGATAAAAGTCTTATCCTTTTTAGGCAATACTTTTTTACGTATTGTTTCTGGATCATAATTATTTTCCATTTTGTGATCTATTTTATATAAAATGTAAATTTTTGTAACTTTGTACATCTACATAATGCTCGATTAATCTTACTCAAATTATAAGTGGACTTTAATAACTGTTTTTCTTAAAAAGCACAGTTTAAAATATAATATTAAACAAGATCATAACGGTCATAATATCTGACTTAACTGTTAAGAAACTTTATATTTGTGAGGTAAATATTAATCAGAATTTATTTTATAGGTGTCATTTTAATTTGGAGTAAAAAAGTGGCATAGCTGTTGAATTATTATTTCTAATCAATTAAATAGTGGCATAGCCATTCGATTCCTATTATAAATATAAAGACGGGTTTTAAATGAAATTACATCCATATGTGGCATTGCCATTAAATAATACTGTTTCAGCTAATATATAGTGGCATATCCACTCGATTCTTTTTATAAATATAGACAGGTTTTATATTAAATCACATCAATATGTGGCATAGCCATAGGTAGTGTCACAGCCATAGGTAGTGGCATAGTTAATAGTCGTGGCATAGCCATAGGTCGTGGCATAGCCAATAGTCGTGGCATAGCCAATAGTCGTGGCATAGCCATAGGTTGTGGCACAGCCATAGGTAGTGGCATAGCCGTCAGTCAATCGTTCCCTTAATAAATATAAAGGATCGGAAAAATCCCTTAATAAATTATAGAATCTGTAAAATCCCTTTATTAAAATAAAGAACCATTAAAAAATATATAGAATCGGTAAATTGCTTTTATTAATATAAAGAAAAATTCCCTTAATAAATATAAAGAAGTGCTGGTCACGTGACCTGTCTACAAACAGACAGACAGACATAGAATACCAAATCCATATATCTTTCAAGTCAGATAAAAAAAATTTTGTATTACGCTTTAATTATAGTAAATAGAAGATAAAAAACTAAATATTGAATATTAATTTAAATTTAAAACATATAAAAGTTTCGAATCTTTTTTAACATAGATTGGGCCCCTTTTGTTTTAATTGGCCCATTTGTATTTTATAAAAAAAATAATTACGTACATCAAAAGAGAAATTTTATAAAAGTTGTTTTTTTAAATTATTTTAGCGATCTAATATATTAGATAAATATGTTTCGATATAATATTTGGCCATACAACAAAAATACATCTTAAATTAAAACATAAAAATTATCTAATAAATGCTATTTTGGAAGCATCCTAATAATTATTCTATTGATAAATTATTAAAATTAATACATTTATTTTATTTAATCAAAGAAATATAATTTTTCCAATATATTAAAAAATTTCAATTGAGACAATAAATTGGGGATAACATTTTAAATGGGTTGAATTTTATTATATTTATTTATCTACATATTATATTAAAAATATTTTAAATAATGAATATTAATTAAATATAAAACAAATTTTTAATACTTATTCTTCTAACCAAATGAAATGGTTGAAAGTTGACTTAATATTTAAACACAAATGAATTAAGTATTAAATTACAGTTATAATTATACTCTTTTATATATAATGTAAAGGAAACAATTTCAATAGTACTTACAACTTCAATATGTAAAACATTGATTACTGCCTTTTGTTAAAACTATATATACTTATAACATATAATCTAATGCGTCAAGTACTAACAACTTTAAAATGCAAAACATTGATTATTGTCTTTTGATAAAACTATATTAACTTATAACCAAGGGGTAAAATTTTCTTTGAGAATAAAGTATGAAATTCTTTGAATATTCTTTGACTATTTATTCAAATTTCTTTGAGAAAAATTAACCAAATTCTTTGATTATTATTTTAATAAATTAAAATTTAGTGTAATTCTTTGACATTTCTTTGAGCATAATTTTTGTTTTAATTCAAGAAATAGATTACATAAATTTGTTAATAACTAACTATAAATTAAATTCGATTGTTTATAAAATGCTAATTATCAAAATATGAACAAATTTTCTATAAAATAATAAATATACAACGTTCTTTGAGAAAAATCAATATTCTTTGAAATTCTTTGAGAAAAGTTTAGAATATTAGCTATTATTCTCAATGAATAATTCTTTGAGGATAATGATAACTAGAATAATATGATGAAAAATAAAATTATAAATGAAAAAATCTATGAGAAATATAGAAATTCTTTGAATTTCTTTGAGAAAATTAGGAATTTAGACTTTCTTTGATCAAAGAATAATTCATTGAAAAAAAAATAATTCTTTGACTTTCTTTGATCAAAGAATATTTTACCCCTTGCTTATAACATAAAATCTAATGCGTCAACGCGATTGTTATCAGTTTTGCTTTTTTATTTCATAACACATTTAAATTATAATTCTTCTTAAAAAATATAATTTGATAAGAAATTTATTCTTAAAATATTAACAATTTTTTGTATAATATTCAAAATTATGTCATACAGCGCTTTGAAATTAATATGAAATTCATTTTGTGATAATTGAAAAAAATCAATTACTTTATAACTTTGTTGCTGGAGATAGCTAAACATAAAACTTAATAATTTAAACTATATATTTGAATCACTTTCTAATACCTCTAATAGATGACTAAATTAGTGAGCAAAAGAATAACTGTTTGTTTGCAATTTGTATGTTTTTCACAATTTGTAAAATAAATTGTATTCTTATATTTGTTAGATTTGTTTTATGAGTAAGTAAAAGGTCAAACTTATCTTAAATGACGCAAATGCATTAAATGTTTTAAAAGATCACAGACAATATTGTTATAGAAAAATGAATTTATCTAATCTATAATTTAAAACATTAACTATAATTACAAATAAGCCTCAATCTGTTATGTACGCCATTCTGGCAACTTTGGCTTTGAATATATCACTAATCGTGCACTTGACGTAATCATATGATATAGCTTAAGGTTCTGGAATAGAATATAAATTCTGGTAAACAAACGAAAGTAAATGTAAACTAATGTAGATGTAAACGGATATAGATTAAACGAACGTAGATGTAAACTATGATATTTAAAAGCATATCACTGTTGTTAACTTAAATAGTAGTTATATTAATTAATACAGCGCTATATGTGTTTTTTAGCAAACTTTGTAAAAGTCAGCTGTTGGTTTTGGGATGTCTGTCGGTCCGTCTGTTCTCAGTCTTCTTTTTTATTAAGGGATATGTTAATAAAAGAGTTTTATGAAGATTAAAGTCTTTTTTATAAAAAATTTCATTGTTGAAAAAAATATTAATTTAAAAATTCATTGTTGAAAAATTTTTATTTGAAAATTATTATTGAAAAATTTCATTCTTGTATGCTATGTTTATCAGGTCATGAGTATCCTTATATCCTTGCTGAATGTAAGTTTAAATAGAATCTTAATTTAAAAAATTTTTAGCCTAATTGATATAAAAATATTTTAACTTTTAAAGAATATTCAAAATTTAATTAATTAAATTTTGACTGAGACAATCCTTATTTTTCAAAATTAATTTTGGGACCTAAATTCGGAAACTGACGCTCACGCTCGAGAAAAATTCAATGCTCGCCGTTCGAGCTCACTTTTAAGCTTCATCCGCTCGAGCGTTGTTTGATTATTTTAATTATTTGATCATAATACTATTTAAAACGTTACCTTAGTAACAAAATTATCATTTCAATCACAATTTTAATGTTAATAGAATCCTGGAAATTACTGATATTTTTAAACATAAATGTTAATAACACTGATTTAAATTTAGATGTTTTATAAAATAAAGTCTATAAATACTCTGCTCTGAAATATTAAAATATTATAAATAATTCCACTTTTGAGAACACAATCAGCATAATGGAATAGCATTTGGCAATATTATTATCATTGGTGATTGTTTGATATACACAATCTGCCAGTCCAGTGACAATCTACCAACACGGATACTTTATAGGCGAACAAAGTACGTTATTTATGGATGGAGGAGTTTGCTACAATTTTGGCCATTCTATTAACACTCACGAAAATTGTGTATTGTTATATATAGATATCAATTGTCGCGGTCCAGAATTAAGAATAGCTCCCGGTCACGCTAGTTTTACTTGTTGTGGCGTTAATGATGGACTTTCTTTAATTAAATTATTAAAGCTTCTGGTGGTGCTCATTAACCTCGGTTTAAACCGCTTTTTTTTTGGCAATGCGGTTACGGATCGTATTTATAAACATTTTGATGTTTTTTGGTTAGTATTTATAATAATAAACCACTGTAAAACTGCCATATTGCTAATTAGGTTTTCATAAGATATTTTTTATATAATTAACTAAAAATGATTAAGAATGATCAAAAAGCATTATATTTATAAATATTAATAATAAATATATTAAATTTTATGCTAAATAAACAAATATTTAATCATTGTTGAAAATAAATTAGCTACATTATTTATAAAAATTGAAATTCTTACTATATATTTCTTAAATATCTATATTATACTAAATATAAATTAAATTGTAAAAAATAAAGATGAAATAATAATAAATAGTGTGTTAAACGATTTTAAATAATTCTTAAAAATTAAACGATGTTGCGGTTAAACCGCGGTTTTTTGAGGTTTTTAAATAAAAACTGGAGACGGTTTGCGGTTATTAAAATTTATTCGGCGGTTTGGTGCTGTTTGAAAAATAAAGAACCGCCGGAAGCTTTAATAAATATGTCTAATAAAGTGAATAATGAAATTATTTTAAAAACATAAGATAATCAATCGTTTTTTATATAATAATATTTTAATTATATTTATTATACTTTCAAAAATTCAGCAAAAAAAACTATTTCCGTATTCTGTGTGTGAAAATAGTTCAAAAACCTTTTTAAGAATGTTTAACATTATTAATTTCACTTGTATTTTATGGATAAGTGATATCATAACTTTTGCTTTAATTTATTCACTGTTATTAGAAGTAAAAAAAAGGTTTAAAATGATTAGTTTTGCATTAGACATTGAAACGGGCCCCCGATTTGCTGGGCCCCCGCAGGACCACGGCGTATATAGCCGGGCCAGGCAGGGTGGGGCCTTAAAATTAAAACTACTGGGCCGGGCCGGGCTTTGATATTTATAAAACTTTTATGTTTTACTCTATTCTCTATACAAGATTATCATTAAAAGCTGATAAAGGAACACATTTAAAGCCAGAAAAAATTTGATAAAATTTACGTTCAAATTATGAAGATATTAAATAAAACAAAGATTGATTAAAATATATTTACTTAATTAATTTGGTCGTGCTGGGCTTCATATTTTAATCAAGAATCGGGCTCGGGCCAGGCTTAGTTAGATCTTTCGGGCTCGGTTGGGCCCGGGCCTGATTATTTTAACAATTTCCAACTCTATTTTGCATCCCAATTATTAACTGATATCATCAGTTAAAATATATTTATCTCGAAATATTTGTATTTGATGCACTATAGGGATTAAGAGTTATTGACCCCTCTATTATGCCTATAAATTTTAATAAGAATACAATGGCGGCAACGATTATGATCGGTGAACGTGGCGTACAGTTTATTATTGATAGTTATTAAACTTAAATGTATTCAATGTTTGTGTGAATAACTTTTTGCTATAATTTTTGCTATAGTGCGCTCTTCACTGATTACATCTATAAAATCCGTTATTATTTTTATCGCATCCTTACTAAGTTCATCCATGTAGGCTTCTAATAACCATCTGAATGGATTCTGATCAAAGAGTTGAATGCACATCTAGGAGGTTTAAGGGTGGGAATCACATCATGTGTCGAAGTAAAATACAGAGATTTGATATTAACACCTATTCCATTGAACATTTAAAATAGTGTTCACTCGATTGGAACGGTAAGATTAAGTGGAGTGTGGTCACTTATTTTTAAATTTATCATTTTTTTATTTCAATTATACACTAATTTTATCCCCTGAATCCGGGCTTATGCTACAGTTACATTAAAATTAAAATGTTTTGGTAATTTAAATAAAAATTATCGATTTATTTATTATATATAAACTAAATGAAGAATTATGTGACTTTTAGACAAAGGCTTAGATCGCGAAAATATAAAACCTTTATGTATTTATCGCAAGTTATTGAATTTAATTTCCATTCCACGTAATGTGTTATCAAAAACAAAATTCAAAGTAATATTGATATCTAATGTAGT
>JAQGAW010005017.1:0-10165 GCA_034698025.1 Phthiracarus crinitus | reverse complement strand
ATCAAAATACAATCATATTTAAATTTTGCCTAAAATCAAAATCAAAATACAATTAAAATTATAATTTTGACAAAAATAAAAATCAAAATACAATCAAAATAGAAAAAGGAGAAGTGAAACAACACTACAGCAAACTTACCGAATTTAAATTAAATTTTAAATCAAATAATTTTAATAAATTATTGATACAGGTCAAAAAAATAACAGATCTTTATTTTCAAAAATATGATGAAAATGTATTTATAAAAATAATTTTTTTAATCAAAAATAAATATAAAATCCATAATAAAATGTAAAATGTTTAAAAAACTCAATGAGAAATTATAAAACTAAAAGATACTATTTAAATTTGTATTCCATTATTTTTAAAAATCTCTTTTAATTTAAATTAAGAAATTTGATTATAAATAAATATATATTTTAATCTAACAAAACATACGTTTTTATAAATTATAATGAATTAAGTTATTTTCAAGGTTACCTCCACCCAAAAAAATCCAATCCACTTTAATTAAGAATAACAATTATTGAAATTAAACATTAGTAATTACACATGATGATAATTATTTAGTTGATGAGAATTAAGTTAAAATTGTAATAGTAAAAGTAATAAGCAAAAGCAATAACAAATTAATTGACTCCAAACAACAATTTAGATGTATTATCTAAACTAGTGTTGTTTTCAATTTTTAATATTGAAATTGAAATTGAAAATATAATTCTATTTATATTTCGATTTTTTGAACTTGAAATGCAATGGAAATAAAATTTAATTTAAAAATTGAAATAGAAATTAAATTTATATTGCCGTTTACATTTCGATTAATTTAAATTTAAATGTAATTGAATTTATATACATTTTTAATATTGAAACGGAAATGCAATTTATTTATAAATTAAAATATAAATCATATTGAAAATATAATATATACTTTTGTATAAAAATAATTATGGTTTCTGTGAATTTTTAAGATGATGGATTTATAAATAAAAAGAAATTATTAAAAAGGAAAAGTTTAAAAATTATATGATTAAATAAAATATTTATAAAAATTTGTTAAAATAAAATTGTAAATTTTATATATTTTCAGAAATATTTTCAGAAATAAACCCACATTTTTTAAAAAGAATTTACAGTTTTAACTGAATTAAAATTATAATTTGTTTTTAAATAAGTATTCTATTATTATGAAGATTTTAACTTCTAAAAATGTGATTATTCTAAAATTTATATATATTTTAGCTTATTTTAAATTTTTTAAAAATGATTTATAATTATTATATATGATTTCAGGTAATAAAATACCACAGTGAATAAATTTTCGTTTATCTATATTTTATGAAATTTCAATTTTAACATAAATAGAAATATTTAAAGTATGAAAATCTTAAAAATAAAATTTTGATCAAAATACTATTTAGAAGTGGTAATTTAGTTGAAGATTTATTTACAGGTTATTATATAATATAAAACAATTTCTATAGTTTTGTCTTGTTTTTCTTAAATTTAAATTTAAAAAAAATATAAAAAATATATACCTCTAATAATAATAGACAATATCGATACGGTCATAATATATGACTGCAGATTTAAGTTCACTTAGCTTTTGTTGGTGTTGTTTCGCTTTTTGAATAATTTAAATCAAAGTAGAACTTTTTTTTGACTTTAACATTTGCTTTAACGAAAGTATATAAAATCGAAATAAAAAATTAAATCAATAGAAAAAGTGAAAGAAAGTTAATTTATTATATTAATTGAAAGCAATAGCGAAATACAATTGTTTGTAAATTTTTTAAAATTAATTAAACTATAGATATATTTAAAAATTGACAATATAATATCAGTTTAATTTAGAATAATATTTTAACATTTTGTTTTATAAAACTATATTAAACTAAATAAATTATGGAATATAAAAATATTTTTTTAGCACACTTTTTTAAAAAAGGCGAGCTTATGGATTTGAAGATGTCTGTACGACGGTCTGTGCGTCTTTCTGTTTGTCCGTCTGTACCTGCGCCGTCTTCATATTAATAAAGGGATTTCTTTCTCTTTATAATAATTAATGGATTTTTGATAATAGGGGTCTATTGTGAAGATAGGAGTCTTTTTTGAAGAAATTCATTGTTGGATTTTTATGATAGGTTTCTTTTTTGGAAAAATACATTGTTGTGTAAATAAAATGATGGAAAAATTCATGTTGTCACAGTGTCCTCACCGGTGACGGGAGTGATTTTCTAATTTATTTCGACACGGTATCAAATGTGCCTGCTACTTTGTCCCTCAGTTTGCTGTGACATAATTCAAATATCTTAAATGGTTACCAATCTTCAGAAAGAAACAGGGGGAAGTTTTCATGGTTTCCACAACTTTGGCGGGAGCGATTTTCCAATTGATTTCGCCACGGAATCAAGTGCGTGGACTACTTTCTCCCTCAGTTTGCTGTGGGAGAATTCAAATATCTCCAACCCTTATTATTCTTCGTCAATAAATAGGAGGAAGTTTTTTCGGTGTCCACAACTGTGGCGGGAGTGATTTACCAATTGATTTCGCCACGGAATCAAGTGTCTTGACTACTTTCTCCCTCAAGGGGATGATTTATTTATAAAAAAAACCACAGATATATTGTACCAAATGTATGTTGTAGAAGTCATATGATTGATGAATATTACTGATTATAAAGAATTTATTTTTCGACAATAACAGATAATCTAGGAAAGAGAATATACTTGATGTTCTATGTTGGTCAGATTTAAATATTGAAATCGGATGTCATATTAGGTCAAATCAAAAAATTTTTTTATTTATATTTATATCGATCAAATTAGGTTAGTTTTCACACTTCACAGAAAATATTTTATAATATTCTATTTAACTATGTTTGTAGCTAAAAATTCATAAATTATCTCTAGATTTTTATTGTTTGAAATTATTAAAAATTATATCTAAATAAAATTAAAAATTCATAGGCTTTTTATTTCAAAATTTGATCAAATAATGATAAATTTATTCAAAATTTCCATTTTTTTAAATGTATTAATATTTAGAGATATTTTCGGTCAATTTTTATGGAGTTGAAATTGAAATATAAATGAAACAAGAACGAACGACACATTCAAAAAGAGCTCAATTTTCCATATTATATATAGAATTTATCACAACATTGATTTCAAATTTTTCATTAAATAAATATGTAATTTTTAACTATTTAAACTCATAAAAACTCCAAAATTTTATTGAGGTCATTAAACTAAAATATTTTTCATACATGTCTTTTAAATAGCAAACCAGAGAGTTTTATTATAGGAGAAATAAGACTCATAAACGTTGATTTCAAGTGAAATATTGCTAGCGAATACCAAATCAATTTTTGTATTACCGTTTTTTGTAACGCCAGTATTAATAAAATCAAATTCTTTATTATTCATAATGCCAATTTAATCTTAATTTGTTTCGTTCTTTACATCTATATTAAAATCTCCAATGATTATTATTTTTTTGTGCATTTTTTACTAATACTTTCTTCAATTAGACTTTTAAAATTCAGTTTAGTCGTCATAGCCAAGTTGTATATTAATATTATATCAATGTCATTAATAATAATTGCTATACCAATAGATAGTGACTTTCCATTTTGATACTTTATAGTGAACAGTAACTTGCAATTAACTTTAGAATAAACAACACATCCGTATGTTTTTCGTTCCTTATTGATGTTATCTGACCTATTAATTTAAAATTGTCGAAATCGATTTCTTCATCTTTAATTAGCCAGGTTTAAGCAAAATACATCATATATGATCTCATATCATTAGTGTTACACTGTATATATTTGTAAATTTTAGCAAGCAATTGAACATTTTGGCATATAACTTTACGTCCACCACTGATATCATCGCATAAAAATTGAGTGAAAAATTAATTCAAGCTTTTGTTCTTAACCGGTTAACTTCCGAATCGACTTCTAACGCAGCATTTGTTTTAATTGGCTGAAAAATGTTACCATTAATAAAGTGCCCTTTTTATGTTCGTGCACGACTTTAAGCAAAATACAAATGAGATAAAAATAAACGTTTGTCTGAAGATGAGATCTAGATAACTACATAGCCATAACTCTGTCCCTGAGCTTTATTTAAATAAAGTATTGTATTTTTAAGCACAAAGAATCATAGACGAATAAACTTCTTTTAAAATTAAGTTTATATAAATATCAAAAAAATTAACATTTAATTGAATAAAATATTAGATTTTTCATTGTAACATGAGTTCATGTGAAAAATCTCCCGTCTAAAGCTTGGCATAAAAATTTCAAATTCTTACTGAAATCAAGGGTAAATTTGTTGATTTTAAAAACATTTATATTTCATTATCAGTAAGACAGCAAATATTAAGCGAGTTCTGACAATTCCACTTAATAGATTTTCTTCTTTTGTTTTTCCTATATTAGTAAATAGCTTTCTTTAAATCATCTGCAAAATTAACTGCAATTATATTTTTATTATATTCATTTATTGATAGCGTATTATTACCAAATATATATAAAAATTCATAATATTCTATTACAATAGGATTGATACCATACTCAAATATATTATTATGAAAACAATCAAGCATATAATCATTATGAAACATATATACTATTTCATTGCAAGTTTACATTTTATTCTGACATTTGGTTCATTTTTATCTGAATTAAAAAGTGACTGCATTTGTCTTTTGTCTGTTGTTGAATTACATAATTTCTTAATTCATATTAAAAATAAAATTAAAAATAATATTTTTGAAATAGTTTATTCGTCTAATCCAAAACTTAACTGACTATAAACAAAAAATTGAAGATTAATGTTCGAAAAAGGATAGACGAACTAAAAAGTTTGTATAATTACCAAATGAACAATTATATATTTATTTTTTTAAAATTTAATATTATTCTTATTCTGAAAATAATAAATATATTTTGAAAAAAACAAATTTTTCTTATATAAAGTATAATTTATCTGCTTTCTATGCGATATTTGAAATGAATCTGAGATGGATTTCAAATTATATCGATGAAACGATGTAATTCCTCATTGTTGGTTTGTTTTGGATAATCGGTGATAGCTTTGATTTTATGTAGTTGTGATTTTATACGATCATTCCCCACAACAAACGCAAAAATTCATACTCATCGACACCAAAATAACATTTATTACGATTAAGCTTAATATTATCCTAACGCAATCTTTCAAAAACTTTTATCAATGTTTGATTATGTTCTTCCCAACACGACCTTTGAGTACCAATATCGTCAAAGAACTTTTTGATATTAGAAATAACCTTTATAGCATTTTGCAAAATAGGAATACAAACAGTTTGATGGTTCATGCCACCAAAAGCATAACAATCCATTCAAAATGACCATCATGATTTACAGTTTATTTGATTTTTAATTATTAATTCTGTTATTATTTGAATATATTTTTTTATTTTATTGATGTAAATCAATCTGAACCTGATTTAAAATGAATTGATTTGTTTAGTATTTTATACAATAATCAGAAAAGTTTTTAATTTTATATATTAATTTGAATTGTATTAAATTCATTTCAATGAGTTATGGTTAACTCCTTATTTTGAATCAATTTTTGATGTTTTGTCAATTAATTGTTAAATATATCTTCAATTAAATTATGATTAAATCAATTTATAGTTAAACTAAAATTAATGTTAACTTAATTGATCATAAATTAATTCTTAATGTGAAACCAATTTGCTGATGCAGTCAAGGTTATTGTCACCGATTTTGCAATAAATGTTTGATACTTTATTTCGTAATAAAATTATCGCTAAAATTAAATTAAAATTTAATTAATTAATTCGCCAGTAAATAAATATGAATACTAATAATAGTGAGTATTGTAATAATTAATAACAATAATAATAGTAAATTAACTTAATTATAATTTATAAGTTATGTGCCAAGATTGCGTTAAATACAACGTGTTTTAACTTAAAAGTTAAGTCAAAATTATTGTTTAACGTTTAACGTACATAATATCACTGAAAAGATGCGTTATTTTAAAATATAATGTCATCTAATTATGACTAAAAAGTGTCTCAAATAGTGTGACATAATTACACAAATTATGTTCAAAACATATTATAATAAAGCTTTTAAGAAAATTAATCAATAAACAAATTTGATTTTAATATAAAAACTGTAAAAATATAAAATTTTATTTATTTAATATAGTTTTCAAAATTGCTTTAAAATAAATGGGCAAACGAGACCCATCAATTTACATTAAATTATTTTAACAAATTATAACATATTTTTTAAAACATAAGTTGTAATAAAACAAATTTTAACCAAAGCTGATCCGTTCAAGCTTTGGCTTTATGAATGAATGCAACCCAATTCATTCCCCATTCATACTGATCAAATGTTTTGTTCCATTTTATACAATTTTATGATTCTTTTTAACATTTCTATTGTAATCCGGTATTAAATTAATTCTGGAGTTTTCTTTATTTCCAATAACACAAGAACTTTTCAAAATTTTTCAAATATCATTTTATTATATACAATGATAAATTGATATAAATATCACTGTTTACTATATATTTATCTATAAAATATAACTTTAAAATAATATTTAAAAAAAATTTTACTTTAATTAAAATATAATAAACATTAAAATTAACAATAATTTTCGCAGGACAATTTATGTAAAACATAATTTTTATAATTAAAATAATATTATTTAATTTATAAAATTTACTGTTTTATTAGCTTTAAGATTACCTCATTGAATAAATGTTTATGTTTAATCTTTTAACAAATATAATATTGATTTACTTTTTAAATTATTTTTATTAATACTATCAATTATAATACAAATTTATTATTAAATAACATTATAAGTAGTTTATGGTATTTAGCATAGTGATTTGTAACTTAAAGGTAGTGTTGTTTTACTTCCAATTTTTAATTTTTGTTTTTTTTTAATTTTACTTTTTCAAAATTTTTTAATTTCTAAAGTATTTTACTTTTTCTTTTAAATAATATTTTATTTCATCTGTATTATAATTTTGATTTTAGTTTTCATTCAAATATTAATTGATATTTTTTTCGCTTTTAATTCAAAATTTTGTTTAATATGTATTTTACTATCTCTTAAAAGCGAAAGTAAAATTGAAAATTTGGATTTTATTTTGCATTTTCGTTGCTTTTTCCATTAAAATTTTAATAGTAAAAGTTGTTAAATTTGTATTATATATTTATTTCAAATTTTAAATTTCAATTGCATTTTTATTTTTCTATTTTATAGTTTTAAGTTTCATATGAATTTTAGTTTTGCTTTTAATTTATATTATAATATCAATTGAATTTTACTTTTTTTACTCCAAATATTAATTTCAAATGTATATTATTTTGGTAGTTATGACATAGCCGTATATAATGGCATATCCGTCAGTCGTGGCATAGCCATTATTAATAGCATAGCCGCCAGTAAAATCTCTAAATATAAAGATCCCTTAATAAAAATAAAGATTCTATAAAATCCTTTGATAAATTTAAAAACGAAATCCCTTTATGTGTAATAAAATCCTTGAATAGATATAAATAAAAAATCACCTGTTTAAAATAAATGTCTAATGACGGTCAGACAGACAGAATTTAATAATGTCAGACAAGTCATATAAATTTAAAAAATTTTTTAAATAGTAAATTTAAATGATAAGAAAAATTTAATTTCGGAAGTGAAACAACATAATGTATAGTAGATTATACATAGTCTTTTCACAAAATTTTAAATTTTTAAAGTATTTTACTGATTTCTTAATCAAAGGATAGAACACAAACATTTTTATTGTAAATATGTATTATCTCGAAAATCCATCATAAATTGTCTTGTTGAGTTTTAAAATTTCGAAAAATAGATTTTTAAAACAAAATATGAAATCAATTAGAACACTGCTTAATATTACGTTAGTGAGTATATTTTGTTTGATAAGTAGAGTTCTTGCCTTCAAAACGTTTGTTATCAGACCAGAACTCTTTATTTTTAAAAATTTTATTAGTTTTTAAATTAAAATTTGCTCTTAAATTTGATTATTGTAGATCTGTTGGTTCCATCTATCTATGAAAGTACTATTAAGGAAACTATATATAGGGTTTATTTTTTCTTTGTTTAAACTTTTAAACATTTAGAAAGTAAGTTAAAATATTTCATTAACTAAAGATCCATACAGTCAAAGATCTATTCAAATATCTGACAATAAAATTTAAATTTTAATTAGTTTTTATTAACTCAATCTACTTTGTTATTTTTTGATACTATTACACAAAATAAATTAGTTAAGCTAGAGAATTTCGTACATGGTATTAATCTAAAAATAGTTGAAATTTTTCATAAGTTACCATTAAACTAAAACGAAGTTCAATATTGTTTTCTCTAACATAAAATTGCCAGTTCTTTTTTTGACATTGAAATATTACTTATACAAAATTTATTAAATCAATTAAATGGAAAACATATTTCCTATTTGAAAATTCAAAACACATTGAAAAGGGATTATTTTCATAAAAGATTCATAACTTCAAAAAATTATTTATGAAAAAATGAATTTTCTTTGAGAAAATAGAATGAAATCATTAAAACGTTCATTAAAATTTTTTAGCTCACTTTTTTTTAAAAAGGCGAACTTATGGATTTGAACATGTCTGTCTGTCTATCTGTCTGTTTGTATGTACGCTTTCTTTATATTAATAAAGGGATTTTTCATGATAGGAGTATTTTTTAAGAAATTCATTGTTGGAATTTTATAATAGGAGTCTTTTTGGAAAAATTCATTGTTGTGTAAATAAAATTCATAAATAAATAGGGGAATATTATCACGGTGTCCACAACTGTGGCGGGAGGGATATTCTAATTTATTTCGCATTGGAATCAAGTGTCTTATCTACTTTCTTCCTCAGTTTGCTGTAACAGATTTCTAATATCTCCAACGGTTACCATTCTTCGGCTATAAATAGGGGGGAAGTTTTCACGGTGTCCACAACTATACACATCAATAATGTTAGTGAGCCGTAAAACAATATTATAAAGTTTGTTTTTATAACATAATATTATTTTGTTTTAATTTTTCTATTACAGTCTTAATTGATTTTATATAAATAATTTTAATTCAATACATTTTAGAATTATAGTTATTTTCTTGTTTCAAAAATTTTTATATTTTAAAAAATTGAGTGTGACTACCTTTTGCCAATTAAGTTGTGCATTATTTTTTTAATAAATATTTAAATTATTATATTATAATATAACAATTTTAAAATATTAATAAAAAGCAATATTGTTTTGATTTTTGAAAATTAAAATAAAAATCAAAATTAATTTCGATTTTGATTTTGATTAATATTTGAAAGTTTAAATATTAAAAATAATTAAATTTAATTGCACTCAAAATTAAATTTTGCCTAAAAGAAAAATCAAAATACAATCAAAATAGAAAATGTTAAAGTTAAACAACATTATTAAAAAGTAATTTTGTATTATTCGTACATTTGTTGTAGATAATATATTTATTTTTTAAATTTAATTTTTTAGATCATTTTTGAAATTATGGATTTGACCATGATTGTACTTCTGTATTGGTGTCAATTGTGGCAATAATTGGTTTAAATGGGCGAAAATTTAACTTCGAAAACACTCAAAAAACTAATAAATTAAACGTGTTTTTTACATTACACGTGAATAATTTCGAAGCATAATGATAAATAAATCAATAATTTTGATATTAATTAAATCAATATTCTTAATACATTAACTGAAGCTCTATTTGCAACAACATAACATAAAACATAAAACAATAAATTTTTCAAATGAAACAATATAAAGTTATATTAATTAATGCTTAAATATAAAAATGAAAATTGATCGCCAACATTAAAAACAATAATTAGGAAGCATAAAATATTTAATCCTTAAAATAATTAATAATTTTTTTGAATTATCTAAAATAATAAGACAATGTGAGCTCTTTATTAATGTTTTTTCGCTTAATTGTTTATATTATAATATTAAATTTAATCAAGGTTGAAACGGGCTTAAAATATCTGACTTTGCAATATTGAATTAAGATTTAACTTGTTTTTATGATCAAAACTATAATATT
>JAQGAW010005016.1:0-10165 GCA_034698025.1 Phthiracarus crinitus | reverse complement strand
ACCGAATATGAAGGCTGGAATTAGAAAATGTGTCTGTTATATGAAATAAATAACCGAATTTGACCGAATTGAAAAATTATTTATTCTGACCGAATATGACCGCCGAATTTAGAAATTTTATTTGACCGAAAACGTTCATCACTACTTATGGCTTATGATTGCTTATTGTTGTACTTTAGTAATGGAAATGCTCCGTAAATGTATCACTATATAAAGTGACCCCAAAACAGTTTTGAGAAAACTTTGAAGGAAATGACGTGATTTATTTTGTTATTTATATTATTTGGTTATTTAATATTTTCATTTCATATCAGATGAAAAAAGATGATAAAATATATAAAAGATCCAATCAAAAAGTAATCACAAGCGAACACACATAACACTTGGGGACAACACGTTTAGCGTAAGATCGCTAAGAAATGTGATGCTGCCGTGTCATCACTAATAACAGTGCCTCGCATTTTCGCGAGAACACCAAAAACAAAACAATAAAATAAATTTTCCCCGATTTTTTTGTGTGACACTTTGAAAAATTATTTGCTCTTTTTGCTGCTTTGTTTTGTTAACAAAAATACTAAATCTATGATTTATTTTGTATGAACTCGATTGGTTTAAAATATATTTAAAGTTTTTCTCGGTATAAGAAAAATAAATGTCATCGCATTATATAGATATTGAGCGTAGGAGTGAACAAATCTACACGATTTGTAACTTCCATTCATCAACGTTTAACAAATGATATAAATTTTGATTTTGATGCATATTTTTATTTTTTCGATTCATTAAAATGGTTTTAGAATGATATTAACTGTTAGTCTCCCATGATTTTCATTGTGACTAACTTTATGCTAAAATTTAATTCAAATCACATTATTTCTCCGCACAATTATTGAAACTCAACAAATTTGTTGTATATAAAACAATTTCTAAATTGTTAGTGTTTGTGTCCATTAAATTTTTGTACATAAAATTTCGCATCAAAATAATGATAATAATAAATCGATGAATTTATGCGATGATATTGATATAGAATTACGAATAAAATGATTAATTAATCTCAAAGATTGTTATCGTCTAAATGTAAAATGATTTTTACAATTTTTGCGTTGTATACAACTCTGAAAATAAGTGTGATTATAGAAAAATATGATAAATGCATTTCCTTAGCGCTCATACTGGAAAATAAATGCAAGATCTAGTAAGCTTATAACGTTATAATATTGACGAGTAACATAAGTACACTATAACTACTATTTTCTATCTAAAGTGCACCATTGTTAATATTACACGAGCATTGCCAGCACTATAAAAGTATAAACTAAATAACATGTATAACTAATACTCTAAAAAATGTTAGATAATATGCTGTGATCTTTGTAATAATGGTTGATATCATAGCATCGGTGTCTGTCATAAACATAAGTTAGTTATTTATTCATAAGTATTGACCATTTGTTTATCAATATTTAAAATGTACTGAATAATTCATGCGATGATTACCTGTAAGAGGCTTAAAATATCGCATTACTGTAGTTCTTTCTAATTGAACTATAATTAGAATGATTTATGTTATTAATGAGCAAACAAATTCACATTTAAATAAAGTTGATTCGAAAGCTGGAAATTTATAAATGGAGAATGTTGTGCATATTAGGGAAAATATCATTTTTTAATGTTTTCATTAAATTCAAATTAAGTCTTTTAATTCGATTTCTAATAAGATCTGAAAAGATATGGTTTGGGTCATAAACAATTTGTATTTTAGCTGATTTTCTTGAAGAGAAGTCAAGCTAATAGATTTGAGTATGTCTGTCCGCCGTCTTTATATTTATTAAAGGATGTTACATATTCTTTATAATAATTAATGGATTTGATATTATGCTCAGCAATGACTTAATGACTAGAATTATTGATCTAAGGTATATACGTATGTGTGCATTAATCTAATAGAAAGTCAGATCTCTATGAATGTGTCGTTCCTGTTTTACAATACAATACGGTATTTTGAAGTACAGAAAATTGGTCAAATAAAATTACAATCGAATCAAATTTATTTCTCAATTCAATCTAAAGTCTCACATATTTCTAATTATGTAGTAATAATGAACAAATGGTTATTTCTAAAGAGTAAAAATTTTTTGTTAAACTAACGAGTAAATTATTAATCATGTGTTTTTAAAAATCGAAAGAAAATATTTATTCATGGCTAATGTTATTAATATCATATTCATAACAAAACCAATTACAATCTAATTAACAGGATTTCATAACTAATATTCAGTAACGTATAGCCAAAAAAAACCTTAAAATAATGATTGAGAAATTGCACCGAAAGTTAATTATGATTTCTGGCAAAACTGTTCGCTCAATGAGAGCATAAAAATAGTAATTCCTTATATAAACATCTGATAGACTGTTGAATATGTTGCTTTAAGCAAACGTCGACAAAATTGTTGCAAAAAATAACAGGAATTGAAAGCGAAACTTAAATTTAGTAGCGAACAACATTAAAATGCACTTTGGTTTGTTTGATGGAAAGTGAATTTATTATTTAATTAACTTTAACCAACAATATATGCGCGCTTTTATATTTACGTTTATCTATAAAGAGGTAGTAATGGAAACGTTGTAAAAACACACTTTTGCTTTAAATAACAAATGAGTTTTGGTTTTATTAATAGAGCGGCGTTTTAAAACTAAAAGGAAGGGTAAAAACAAAGAAGAAGCCGATTATGTAAGAATATAAGAGTACTTAATTAAAAGGTTAAAAATATACCAATGATTTGAGATTTTCTTGAATTCAAAAAACTCTTTCGCATAAATTTCGAGAAGTTTACGAGAGCTGATCGATTGATATGAGAGTATTATGATTTTTTAATTAATTATTTCCAAGAAAAGTTACTTTAACTTTATTTAGATAAGTTGGAAATAAATTTTAAATATTACACTCCTATTAATCCACAGTAACTATGAATTTTTAGGTAATTTTAGGCTTAGAATATTCAAAACTTAATAAGAAACAAGAAAGAGAATGAACATTCATATTGAGCTCACTTTGTATCATATTCTGAGTTAATTCAATAGTATAATCCAAATTTTTATGTATAAAAAATTTTCTAGCTTTTAAATTATAGTTTCTAGTGTATTTTTGGCCTTTTTAAACAAATTTTTAGCTCATTTTAAGCCCATATTTAGTCTATTTTTATTTATTTTTGGCTTTTTTAAATCCAATTTTAGTTCATCTTAAGACTATTGTTATGATTTTTCATTAATCCCTTAATAAATATAAAGATCGGTCTATTGACGGACAGTCATACAGACATCCCAAATCCAATAGCTGACTTTGTAAAAAGTGAGATAAAAATCTTAAGTCTCTGAAAAGATAAAATTAATTATTAAAATTTGAGAAATTTACAAATTATAATTTGTTTTGTAATTTATATTATTAAATGTTGTTTTTTAAATCAGAGTTGCTAAGTTAATAATTTATTAGAGACATGCGCCCGAATTGAGCCAACCATATTCTACACCGCCCCTGTTGTCTTAAAGTTTCTCAAAAGTTAAGCTGTGTTATACACCATAGTTACACAAGGTCGGATGGTCTAGGGGGGTGTCAGATCCAGAAAATTTCAATTTTTAAGGGGGGGTAAACTCATCGGATTTGAATTACAATTTTTTTGGCCTTCAGACCAAAATTTTTTTTCAAAAAAATTTTTTTCGAATTTTTTTTCCGAAAAAGGCCTAAACCACGCCCCCTCGAAAAAATCATCGGATTTAAACGATAATTTTTTCAAATTTTGTCCAAAATTTAAGGGGGTCTCCAAAACTCAACGGTTTTGATGGACAATTTTTTTACATTAGACCAAAAATTTTTGAAAATTTTGAAATTTTTTTCGTCCAAAATTTTTAAAAATTTTGGGTGGGGGGGTCAACTTTTCAAAATTTCTAGGGGGGTTCAGACCTGGGCAAGACCCCCCCCTTGTGTAACTATGCTTTAAAGGGACAAACAAACAGAAAATTGATATATATATATATGATTTTTTAATTCTCGAACCCCTGTTAGCATAGCGTTTGGTACAGTTTTCATATAAAAAAAGTGAATTTACTCTTTTGATATAAGGACTCAGCAGAGAAACAGATTTTATTGTGCAATAATTTGATATTAGTTGATATATAATAGTTTTTAATAAATTATACAAATATTTCAATGAGATGTAATTATAGCCCAACTGAGAACAAAATAGAATAAACCAATTGGATATAAAGCAAGTAATCGTTTATCTCTTTCTTGATATTTAGCTAATATTTTCATGGAAGAAAGTGTTGGCCAAATAAAACCAAAACCAATGCCAATCAATAATTTTTCATAAAATAATAGTCGCATTTCAAGATTTAGTACTGAAGATAATAATTTGATTACAATAATACCAACACTAGGAGGAGCTGTGAACAACAAAATCAATTAATCAATTGATAAATTGAATTAAATTAAAAAATTGATAAATGAGATGCAATTTTTTGATAAATTCAAATTTTCATTATAATTAACAAAAATTGTGATTTCATATAATAGTGGTGTCATGTAATAGGTATTACATTGTAAGCACAAATTATTTTAAATTTTAAGCAAATGTAAATGAATGAATGAGTGTATAACTGATTCGCACTGCAGAATATCGACAATCGTATGGTACATATCGAACTAATCATAAACTATAATAGAGTTGTATAAGCAAAACGATATCGATATTCTACAGTGCGAATCACTCTCCAGTTATACCTGAAAGAGAATATACGAAAATATTAGTATAATTGAAAATAAAATTTTGTAGTAAAATACTCAACAGAACTCAATAAATGTTATGCAAATATAGTTCACGAATAAACTTACAATATTCGGTAATATGTAGTTATGTTTATTAATCAACGAATAAGTTAATGTATTTTATAACCAAATAATAATGAAATCTAAATCTAAAAATCGCATCTCATATCTGATTATAATGAAATGATGTTAAACCTAAACAATATCCAAAAACGCATAATAATTGAAAAGTTGAAGGAGAACTAAATAAAGCACTAGTTTTATCAGATAACACTCGTTTTCGCGAAGAACTGGAAAGTAACTTATAGTTAATACTTAACAAAACAGTACCAAACCATATAAGAACGAATATTTCGGCAAAATGTGGTCCAACCGTAACAACAGATTGGGTTTGTTGTTCGTTATGGTGAAGAGTGAACGCCATAAATGTGCATAATATCAATGGTCCCCATAAGTCCCAATTCTTTAATACATTCTTATATGTCTGTTGACTCGATATTGGAAATATGATATATTTTAATTTGAGACAAATGCCGCGAATGTCTCGCACTAACGTATCAGTGATTGGTTCGTCTAACGTATCCCAATCACTAGTCATAGCCATAGCCTTAACAGTTCGTTCACTACTATTCAAACCATTCATACCATTCATACTATTGCTACCATCGCTCGAGTTATTATCGTATATTTCTATAGTTTCACTCATATTACCTTCTAATCGATTATGATTATGATTATCATTATTATTTATATTTGTCATATTATTTTCCATCCAATTTAATTGAAAATACGAAACATTTGAAGACATATCATTAATATCATTATTATATAATACACGTCTCACGTCTTACATACAAATAACAGGTTATAGTAGTGAATGCAGACACCGTTCATATCGATAGCTTAACTGCCATTTCTATGGCAACATACTGTATGTATTACTATGATAATAATAATTTTTCCATAAAAATCCAAAACTTGCTCATATTTAGGCATTTTTTGTATTTATCACATTATTTATCATTTTAGTGTAAAGCTTATAATATGACTAAAACATATTTTTAGGGTTAATTGTAATTATTAAAATTAATTTAAAAGTTTAAATAAAGTGAATCAAAAGATGT
Organism: Phthiracarus crinitus; assembly: GCA_034698025.1. Lineage (NCBI taxonomy): Eukaryota > Metazoa > Arthropoda > Arachnida > Sarcoptiformes > Phthiracaridae > Phthiracarus > Phthiracarus crinitus. Next base: position 4,216 of record JAQGAW010005016.1, on the reverse strand, counting down.
ATGCACTTAAGTCTTAAGGGTGGCTGAGTTCACTAGTATAAGTCAAATACAGTAAAAATCTTTACTTTTAGCGGTGTTATCTCTGCTTTTAGCGGACTTTTAAACATATGGTTTAAGTTATCATAGCTTATAGTTATCTTATAGAACTTATTAACGCTTAAAGCAAAACACAACATAACACTGAGCATAACGCTACACATTAGTATAAAAATTGATTGTATAAGAGAAATCACTTCAGATGTTTCATGAAAGCGCATATTGTCCATAATTAAATATGCGTTTTCAATTTTTGGATTACTGACACTGAAGTGATGAATTAGTTTACACAAAAATTCAATATAATCTTCAGATATATGATTTGTTTTGAAGTTAAAAAAAATATAAACTCGCAATTTATTGAGCAAACGATAGAATATTTTTTTGAGCGAACAGATTTGATAGTTTTATTAGCTCTTGTGCCCTTTGCTGACCATCCCGTGAAGCTCTAGTCCAAATGCGTTCCCCGGTTTCATCGAGAAAAAACATTTTATCTGTATATTTTGATGACACAACTTTCTCTTTGGAAAACATTAAAAATACTGCGCACAGTATCATATTTTACTTGAAAACTTTCTGACACATGTTTAATGCTATCACCGTTTTCTAATGATTTTATAATTAACAAACGTATTTCATTGCTAACTGTTTGATATTTTGTAATATTTCATCTATTTATTTGTTGTGTTGCACTTAAATCACTCATTTTTAAAACTAAATTGAATATATTTCTTATAAACTTGATGTTAGTGAAAGTGAATGCAGTAATTGTTTGACTAAAGTTAAAGCGCCCAAACAGAAAGCGTTAATAAGTTTTATAATATCGCTAAAAGAAAAGATTTTTACTGTAATATAATAAAATAAGGGTATTGAGCATACATTGTCCGTATTGACTGTGATCTAATTAAAAATAAGTGACAAAGGGTGCGGCCTATAAGAAAACAATATCAACGGCACATTTTGACACTTTTTTTGCATATAAAAAATATCATTTTTAATTTGTTGAGCAAATTAACTCACGTGAGGTAAAACGCAGTCATCGTTGATATTATAGCTGATATTTCTATGGCAATATCAGATTATTCCATGTATTGCTATCATCAAAATGATTCTTACAAATGAAACTTAAATTAAAGCTAATATTTTATGCTTTTTTGGTTTTTGCACGAAATATTATTTAATTGTTAAACTCTATATTTTGCACAATTTTTATAATTATTGTAATTATTATTGTAAATTTAAACGTTTAAATGGAATAAATCATCAGATGTGTCCACTTTAAGTGATTGCGTTCTATCTCAGTACCAAAATAAGTATAATATGTAATGCACTACAACTATCAGTTGGAATCTCCAACTAGAACTGGGTTCTATCTTGTAGTGACCGGAAAGTCACAACCTTTATTCTGTGCTGATTACTCATCACAGACATTACTATTAGTTTATATTACGTTTATTATACGTTATCACATTTACTCGTGTTGTTACTCATAGAACATATTAGTACTAAATTAGTCTATTTAAAGCTATTACAAACATTCACACTTACTAAGTATTACTCATAGCCTTATCTTAGCGCTAATTGTCTATTTAAGGCTCACACAAACACTATATCTTACCAGTCTTCACTCAGTCTTAACCACTTATATGTTAGCTCTCAATACGTGAACATCTCTGAGTATTATAAATACTTTAATGTATTTCAAACCTTAATGTACTGTGAATAAAGTTATTTTTTTGTGTTATTTCGAATACATTGCTTAACGATATAATCCACTCAGCGGTACTGATTCCAGTGTCGCTAAACTTGGCGCTGTCGGCAGGATTTAGATATCAAAAACAGTGAATTAACGCCAAAATAAAAGAAAAATAGCGCTATATTAAGATTTATGACCATTGATATCACACAACACACGTGAATACTATTTGCAAAATTGACACGTGTTCACCATTAGGAAGACTCAACCTCTGACTCAACTCATTCAACGCATACAACAACAATCAACAGCAATACGAGTACCACATACTCACCACAACAGCAACACATTAGGCACCGAATTATCGACTAATTCACAATCATTTGCAAGCATTTGCAACACTCAGTACAGAATTATCAATTAATTCAACGCAACACATAAACGCAATTTAGCGCTAATTACTCGTTTAGACGTCTAGTCATTACTTGATCACACGCTGGTATAAAAACTACAATCTCCAAGCATTCGATATTCATAAGAGTTCGCATTGGATAACGAACACACGAATCAACGAAAGTTAACAGCACTTATACTGGTTCGCAAATCAACAATCCTTTCAACTCAACACAACATATCATTCAAAGGCATTTACAGTTGGCATCATAACCACAATCAAACACTTGATTAAGACTCGGCAAAAAACAAAACTCAGCACTGAATTTCGACTCACATTAGCTATTGAAACATCACAATCAACAACTTATTGCTAACAAACATGAGGACTCAATTCAAGCTACCAATCATTAAATATGATGGCATCTGTGGAAGTCTAACGGCAAAAGACTGTTTCGAGCTGCAAATCATCACTTATCCAAAAGTAGCAGAATTCTAACTGAAAAAGAAAAATTATCATCAATCAAAAGCTGTCTGAAATACGATGCACTTCATTACTTCAGACAATTCATCGAACCTAACATCGCAACTCTTTCCAGTAAAGAAGTTGAACTCGCATTCATAAATTATTTCGATTTAAGTATAACTACAGATCCCGAGACAATCAAAAGCAGCGCTGCATTTCAGTCTCGAAACATCTCGAAATTTGAATCTAGTTCTAGCGATAGCATCGAAGATGAAAATCAACTGCAATTTCAGTCTGAAGCAGATCAGCCTCACTGGACAGATGAAATGATTTCGTCTCGCGATTGGGATTACATTTCAAATTCGACATCAAGTCACAACTCATACGTCATGGAACTCAGTACTGAATTGCAAACGGCTTCAACTCAACTCGAAACGCAAACGAAGTCTCAACCAAATAAAGTCATAGAATTGCAATGTTCAGAAATCACAACACCGCAAACAGAAAATGAAGAAATCGCTCACATTGACGACTTGATTAAATTGCTCGAATCACAAGTCAAACAAAACGAACAAATAAATAATTTAATGCTAAATAAAATTTCATACATGGAAGAAGTTTTCGATGATTTACAGAAACAAAAGTTCGAAACTGATACAACTATTCAAACATTCAATTCAGCACTGAATGACACAAATAAAGCTTCAATCAAACTCACAGAACCATATTGCGAATATGAAAACAAACTGAAGTCAATTCCAAAACTTAGAGCTAATATCAATCTAATTATCTCGATTCCAAACCGGATCTCCAAAAACAAAACTTCTCGATGGCTTGACTGTAGAACCAAATTGTGTTAGTTGTGACTTCTCATAATTAGAGCGATGATTAAATCAAAATACATCCCACATCGTCCTAAGATTGTGACGGATGAGTAATTATGAAGATATCTTACCAGTGGTAGTGTTTGGAATTGTTCTGAATAATAAAAGGAAATTGAGTGCTTCGTACTCCCAGTGTTTGATGTCCCAAATCACTTCATACCATCCTTTAAAATACGGACAAAATGCTCGCCATTTGATGGATGATAGGCTGCAGTAAGTCTGTGTTTGATTCCTAGATCTTCACAGAATGTTGAGAATTGGGTCGCAGTTCTGCGATGAAATCGAATTGTCGGAGAAAAATGCGTTCAGAAGAGTGACGTAATTCGAAAATTTACTCGTCTTCGGATCGAACGACGAAATCGAACCAACAAATGAAGCCATTAATGTAAAAGTTATAATAAAACTAGAGTTTTAGCCCGACTTCGTCGGGAGGAAATGGTTTAAAATTATGAAAAAAACACCACCAATTGAAACCCTAACCAGCCGTACCAACCCAAGCAAAGTTGATCCCATAAAACTCCACACAATAAGACCCAACACCAACTCACCATACCCTAACCCATCCCAACCCATCCCAACCTATCACAACCCATCACAACCCATCACAACCCATCACAACCCATCCCAACCCATCACAACCCATTCCAACCCATCCCAACCCATCCCAACCCATCCCAACCCATCCCAACCCATCCCAACCCATCCCAACCCATCCCAACCCATCCCAACCCATCCCAACCC
>JAQGAW010005015.1:0-10166 GCA_034698025.1 Phthiracarus crinitus | reverse complement strand
GGTTGATTCCTTGGGAACTTATACTTACCTGTACCGGCTTTAGACGAAGATATCTGGAAGTGATAAATAATTAAGACATTCTGCGTTAACGTGGGCTTTAAGGTACGTTAACCTCTCGTGAGAGTGAACGCGTTTAGTGGGCGTATAACGCGTATTGACTATTGGTTGTGACCGAAAGTGTAGCTTCGGCAGAGCTAACCCTAAAGCGTGTCATTCCGGTGTCTTAGGCGCGGATATCGGAGTGGCACGTATTAATAGTAATAAAAGAATAATAGTCTAAATAATCTAATAAATGAATTTCTTTTGCAATCTTTGATTAATAGTGCACGTTTTTATTTTATGTTGTAAAGCAATTTATCTAAATAAATTTAATTTTCAGTAAGAATTGAATGACTGGCGAGTAAAACAACGTTTGAGGAAAAACCTATAAGTAGCAGATAACTTATTTATGATAAACGCACTCTAGTGCTATAACTTGTTAATTGAAAATAAGATGATTTGAAACCTTTACCTAAAATTCAAAATCTCAAAAGAGTGCGCCACTAATGTAAACCAGTTATCGCTATCTATTCAAAGCATTATTTTTCTCAAACGTTGTTTTACTCGCCAGTCATTCAATTGATAGTAATTTATTTCATTAAGTTAGTCAAAGTTAACTAAATTAACGAAATGGCCTTACATTGGAATTATTTTGATTAAAGTAAAAAAATGTTTACGAAGCGTATCTGAATTAACCAATTTGTTAGTGAATAAAAAGTGAATAATCTCTCAATTATTTTATATATTATAAAAAAAAATGCAAAAGCATATAAAAATTTACTTTAAATGGCACTTAGTGCTCACTATTTCATAATTTGTGTCTGGAATCAGATAATTCATTTATGCGCCATTATCTGCAAAACTTGGCATAAATAGTACAGATTTGTTTTTGTTTAAACAAATTAACGAATGAATTGATGAGAGTATAAATTTTCTTATTTATTTTAAATAACTTACGATAATTTTTTTGTTCTCATTTAGTTTGATGTAGAATTTTTATGATTATTCCAAAAGTTTAATTAATTAGTTTTATATGATAAACGTAATGTATTTTTCTTAAAATATTCATGTTATAATTAATATCTGGAATTAATTAAATTTTAAAATTAAAAATAAACTTTTCAAATTTACAATTAAGCATGTAATTAACATTATTTAAGTGTTTCGAAACTAATGCATTCACTAATAACTATAATTAGCAAAAAATACTTTCTTTATAGTGTCAATGTATACTTATTTATTAAATATATTGTTTTCCTATACTTTGACATACCAGTGGTAATTGCGTACGTATTTGTGAAAAGACATACTAATTGAGCAGAAGGTCTCGAACCGATCGATTGACAAACTATTTGCGTTTCTTGACCTGATATTATGTTATCACTTGAATCATTTTTAATGATTTTCTCTACTAATGGTAGTACTAAACAACAAAAATTATTTCTTTAATCAAATATCAATTTACGTTAAAGTTTAAAAATATTCTTCAATAATATTAATGCACTGCTTTTTGTTATGCAACAAATTCATTAGTTTTAAAGTCTTATGACATGAAAGATATTATTTTCCTTTATTGATATAAAGAAAATTTAATATTCCTTTATTAATAGCAAGTTTGTCTTCCTTATGAAAAATTCAGATAAAAATATTATTTAATTTCAAAATAGTTTTTAATAGTTTTATTGTAGGAAAGAAAAAAAGTATTTTTCTTAAAGTTTTTTTAAAACATATATTCATATAAACTTCACCACAACATCTAATAAATTATATAACGATGTTTTAATAAATTAAATTAAAATGTTTTCAGTTCGAGAAAATAAAGGGCAAAAGTTAAAACAAGAATCTCATAATAAAAATATAGATTTAACGATGGATTTTAGCTTTTGTAGCATTAATATTTTACTCTACACAATGTGTTGCGTGCATAACACAGACACTACGAGTGAAGACTATATACTGTATAGTATGTTCGTATTAAATCCATTTGCGCATTAAAGATTGAGAAAGGATTGAGCGCATCCGTAAAAGTAGATTTTATTTCTTTTCCTTTTGCAAGAATGACTTTTTTAAGTTTTGTTAAGAATGACTTTTGTTGCAAAAAATAAAATCTTTAATTTAGATTTTATACTTCAGTGTCATTGATATATTTTCTCCGGAATTTTTAACTTTTAATTCTCAGGTAAATAACTGCTTAACAAACAAAAAGAAATAATAGATTTTCAAAATTAACAAAAATCAAAAAATAGAATTAACATTCAATTGTCTCCTTTTGAGTTGTATGTTTAGATAATTAAAAAATTTTAGTTCGTTTTAAGTATTGATTATATTATTATCCAACTATAAATTAGTTTTAATTTTTAAGCAAAAAATAATTTTATTTTATATTATTTAATCGATAAAAATGAATAATCGATACACAGAGTGTCCCTCGGTCTGAAGGGGGTCTCATTTCGACTTTTTTCAAAATTCATGGGGGTCTTAAACTCACCGGATTTAGCGGACAATATTTTTGCCGTCTGACCAAAATGTTTTTTCAAAAATGTTTTTTTTAAATTCATCCTGATGAAAAGCTAAATCACGCCCCCTCTAAAGAATAAACGAATTTAAACATTTACTCATCTGTTTTTATTGACAATTTTTTCACTTACACGTTAGTGAAAAATATATCAAAATTTTCTATTTTTTGGTCTTTGAATTTTCAAAATTTAAGAGGGGGTGCACAACTTTTTGGATTTTCATGAGGGTGTATAATCTACCCATACACCGCCCTCTGGGACACCCTGATCGATACATAATGAAACAATGTTATAAATAGAACTTCAGTGAAAGCTTAGAAAATAATAAAACGCTAGCGACTATTGTAACGCGTGCCGACAAATAAACCCCGAAATAGTTTAAATAATGCTATTTTTTGTAAGAATTATTTTAAAACCAATGTTAGTCAGATTATTGATTGTTTAGAGAAATTTTAGCCATTTTAGGCCTTTTTGAATTTTTAGAATCCCTAACTAAATAAACGTACGACAGACATCCCAAATCCAATAGCTCTTTTAGACAAAGTGAGTTAAATATACTTATAGTTGTAAAACACTTTTAATGATATAGTAATATACAAGTGGTAAAATTTCCTTTAAGAATATTGACTTAAATTCTATGAAAATTCTTTGCTAAATTTTAAAATTATCTTTGAGAATAATTGTAAAATTCTTTGATATTTAAAAAAATCAAATTTCCAAAATTCTTTGACAATCCTTTGAAAGAATATACTATTATTTCTTAAAAATTTGATATATTTAATAAAATAATACATAAAATTGAGCTTTGGTACATACTATTTATGTGAAATTATTTTTAAAATGCTAACTTTAACTATAAAATGATCATTAAAATTTTATTTGTAAAATTCTTTGAGAAACATCTAAATTATTTGAATTTCTATGAGAATATTAGCTGTTTTTCTCAAAGAATAATTCTGTGTGAATAATAAAATCCTTTGACTTTCTTTGATCAAATAATATTTTACTCCTTAGTAATATAACTATTAAAAAGTAATGATAGATTTAAATTTTTTTATTAAAATTACAAATTCAAAATATCTTTTGAGAGATATCGAAAATGAAACACAAGTTATCTTAAAAGTTATGTGAGATTATCTGTTTGTTATTTTTTGGCCATAACACTACTACTACTCGAATGGAGAAAAGAGTTTTGATCACTGATTCAAAGGATTATTAACATTTTGTAATGATTATAGGTTTCGATATAAGTGGTGCGTAATCCGATCAAAATAGTTTATATGACATATAAAATGTAATACATTTCACTAATAAAACACTGTGTATCGCATGTCTACAAAAAATAAAACTGCTAAAGAAATGGCATAAGTATAATATGGGAACTTATTTCGCCAATTATTTTCGCAAAAGTAAGCAATACTTCTCTCCTTTCTAGCGAAAGAGTTATACGTATTGAATTAGACACATATAACTTGTAATTAGACACATATAAATATTTTTCTTTTCATCTGTTATGATGACTTCGTTTCGATTTATTTCTTTCGTTATATCGAATCAAAGAAAAAAATTGAGGGAAACTAAGTAAAATCGTTTGAGAGTCGCCAATAAAATTCAAGTCTAATTTAGAAAAAGCCTTATTATTAATGATGATAATAAGCTCATTTATTCCAGATGGAGTTTCAACAAGTTGAACTTTGCTCAAAATCTTGGATGCTTTGAAACTGAGCTTATTTTTCTAAGCTCAATATATTAACTAATTTAGCTTAATTTTACTTTAAAGCTTTGAGCTTCAACCACAAGCTCAGAAAGGATAACGGGTTTTTCATTTAGCTTATTATTACTACTTAATATATTTTTTTGATGTTTTCGAGTCAAGTCCTATCCCTATCATTAATTGTTACAAAATGCAAAAATCTGGATTTTAAATAATTAATACACAATTTTATGTTGAGACCCAATGCTAATGTTAATTTTAAAATGTTTGCGACACCATTTTTTCTTTAGCCGACCATATTTTGGGTCGCGGCCCATAGTTTGGGAACCTCTGCATTAAGATATTACATATTAATGGATGAGTTTATTATTTATTTATTAGATAATAGGAATAGTTTATGATTCAATTGACTCTCAAATTATAATGAATTAAAGAATCAATTTAAACGTAACTTTTATTTTTAGCGGTACTTAGAATAATGAAGTTAAATCTAAAGAAACTCCAGTTAAACATAACAACAATAAAAGGAAAAATTTCTAAAATGTACCTAAATCTAATTGAGCGCAAAATGTTCACAATTATAACCATAGATAGTCCAGTGGTGATGAGGCGTCAGTGAATTATATGTCTGGCTCCTTCCCCTTCTATTATTTCCCCACTGGATTATTGTTTCATCAAATAAAACAAGAGTTTAGTGGGGAAATAATAGAAGGGAAAGGAACCAGACATATAATTCACTGACGCCTCATCACCACTGGACTATCTATGGCTTATATCATAATGCACTTACACATCACACTTATCAAGATTGTCTTAAACAAGGCGTTACACTTACAGGAAGAATCGCATTAAAATGTGGGGTCGCACTAAAATTAAGGATTGCACTAAATATTGGGGTCGCATTTACTGGGAGGTTCAATCATGATTTCTGGAAAATTCCGCGGGTCTCTAGTTATAACAAATATAGAAAAATTAATATCAATCACAAAAAAGAATTAACTACGGTATATAAATAATATTAAATTCTTATTAAAATATAATTATATTTTTTGACATAAAAAGCTTTTCCTTGAAAACAGAAATTCTAACAAGAAAACCATAAACTTAATTTTAAAATGTGTAAATAAAGTTCGATTTCATAATATTAATTTTAAAATATTAAAAATTAAGCTAATAAAACATTTAAGGATTAACAAGATCGAAACGGTCATAATATCTGACCTTGCAGTTTTATTAAATTAGTTTTATTTTATTAAATAATACAAAATAATATTCTAATAAATAATAAGAAAATAAACAAACTCCTTTTTCATTGTCACTCAAAAAACGGCATATGCCAAAAAATCCGATCATTCAGTGAAAAAACGGCATATGCCAAAAAATCCTTATAATACAGTCAAAAAACGGCATATGCCAAAAAGTCCGAATAATACAGTGAAAAAACGGCATATGCCAAAAAGTCCGAATAATACAGTGAAAAAACGGCATAGGCCAAAAAATCCGAATCATGCAGTGAAAAAACGGCATAGGCCAAAAAATCGGATCATTCAGTGAAAAAACGGCATATGCCAAAAAATCCGTATAATACAGTGAAAAAACGGCATATGCCATAATATCCGAATTATAAATTGAAAAAACGGCATATGCCAAAAAATCCGAATCATACAGTGAAAAAACGGCATACGCCAAAATATCCGATTTATACAATTTTCAATTATGTAGGAGTCTATTTTCTTATATTTTTATTATTATAGGAGGCTATTTACAATCCCTTAATAAACATAAAAAATCCGTAAAATCGGCCATTCCGAAAAACGGATTATGTAAAATAGTTTTTAATTTTAGACAATTTCTAATTCTTATTCAGATTATTTTGCTTTTCAACAATGAATTATTTTCGTTTTACAATAGTTTTTGATATTAAAATACAATAATTACCATTTAAAATATATTAAAATCTTAATTGAATTTAATTAAAAGTTCTTGAACAGTTTAATAATGTGGAAATTTTTAAAAAGTTTTAGTTTGAATTGTAAAATTAAATAAAATTTAACTTTTAAATAACCTATCCTATTAAACATTAACATTATGGGCTACCCCATCTTCGACGTCTTAATTTTTCAAATGTTTTAAATGATTCGTTAAATCATCATAAACTTAAACAATTGCATTTAAATATAATAAAAAATTTCACTCAAATAAAAAGTTTGGCTGTAAATCTGTATTATATTTCGGAGATTTTCATCAGTAAAGATCAGTATAGAATCGAGTAATACTAAATAAGATTCTTTATTTAAAAATAAAATTGAATATTAATTCATTGAGATCACAAGAAATAAGTAAATTAATTTACAATATTTCTTCTAGTATAAGTGGAATTGAAAATCAGACAAAAATTTAAAGTAAAATACAAATTAAACATTAAAAGTGACAAAATGCCAAAATACAATTATAATTAAACTTTAGAAGTAAAAGTAAATTACATTTTATTTAATATAGAATTTCAATCTGTGAATAGAATTTATAATGAAAAATATTTCCAAAATTTTTTCTATATATTTAAATAAATTCAAAGTAAATATAAAAATAAAGTATAATTAATATTTTTAAAAAGAAAAAGTAATATACAAGTAAACTTTAAATTTTAGTAAAGAGAAAAGTAAGTGAAAAGTTAAATTCAAACTATTATTTAAGTTAAAAATAGTAAAATTTAATTTAATTTTACATTTGAAAATTAAATAGCATTTCTGCTTATCTATCTTTAGATTAAATAAAGAAATTAAAAATAAATATAAAGCCCTAATTTTGAATCTTAAAAAATACAATTTATTTCAAAATATATTTTATATTAAGCGTAATATCAAAATTTTAGTCACTTTATCTAAAGAAGCTATTGGATTTGACATATTTACCTGTGTGGAGACCGGCCTTTATATTTATTAACGAATTTTTTATATCACTTTTCAGATATATGGATTTGACCCTTTCTGTCCTTCCGTGTGTGCTCCCTATATTTATTAAGTGAATTTTTCTTTATATAAAAAAAGGGATTTTACAAAAAAAAGACTCCTATCTTCAAAAATTTCCTTTTTTAATAAAAATAAATAATGCAAAAAAATCGATAAAAATGCAAAAAAAATCATTGTTGAAAAGCAAAATAATTAAAAAATTCTATAAAATAAGAAATATTGTGGCATTTTTCGTTATTTTATGGCAAGAATTGAATTAAAACCTGTTAAACTGCAGCATATTCCGTTATTTTGAGTGCCATATTCCGTTATAATTAAATTTCTATAACGATTACTTAAATTGAAATGAATAAGAATAAAAAATTCAACATTTTTGAGTGGCATAATTTCTTTGTGACATATGCCACTCTAAACCATCAACTATAATACTTAAGAAACATTAATTTAAATTGATTTGTGTTTTAGCTTTCATCGATTCAACATCACATAATTATGAATGTGACTGATTTTAACTGAAAATAGTTTTACTTATGTTATTTTAAACAATATGTGATCCATTTTTATCCCATTTATATCATTATTTAATATATTTTAAAGTCATATTTGATTATTTTTACCAAATTTTATTCCATTTTTAGTTTATAATTTGTCATTTTTAGACTATTTTAAGCACTTTTAGTATATTATTTGACCATTTTTAGCTGAGTTAATGACATTTTATTTACCATTTTTGTTTCATTTTTAGGAGAAATTTTTCTTAAAAGACTCCTATCTTTATATATAAAAGTATCCTATCCTTTAATTAATATAAAGAAAAAATTCCTTAATAAAAATAAATACCGGTCTACATACACACATAGACAGACATACGGACATATCAAATCCAATAGCTCATTTAGATCAAGTGAGCAAAAAAAGAAGTTTTAATAATGTAATTTTAAACAATATTTGATCCATTTTTATCATATATTTATTATTATTTAATAGATTTTAAAGCCAGTTTTATTATTTTAACCAAATTATAGTAAATCATTAGTTTATTATTTGTCATTTTTAGACAATTATACGCTCTTTTTGTACAGTTTTAAACCAAATATTATCTTAATTTTTCACATTTTTATTACCATTTTGGCTATTTTTTAGCAATTAATCTTCAAAAAATCTTTTATTAATATTTAGAAAAAATACTTTAAAAATTTAAAGACTGCTCACAGACAATCTGACGGACAGAGGGACATGTCAAATACAATAGCTTATGTGGACAAATTGAGCTATAAATTAATATTAATAATTTCTATCATATTGAAAATTTTATTAATTAAATTTTATTAAAATAATATATTAACATAGTATTTTCCTATATTTACTATGGAATAAACGCATTAGAGTACTATTTCGAGTTATCTAACATTCGAAAGACCAATTAGGGGAAATCCAATTAACGACTTATATTCGCTTTGAATTTCAACATCGCGGAAGTCCACATGTGCACAGTTTATTATGGATGAAAAACACTCCGGTTTATTTAAAAGTTCGATACCATAAAGATTGCATCGATTTTATTGACAAATATATCACAGACGAAAATAATAGCGATATAGTCACTTTTGCCTCTTCAAACCCATCGTCACTCATTTTCATGCAAAAAGTTTAAAGGAAATGAAACAGTTTGCAGGTTTGATTTTCCGCAACTACCTATTCCATATTAAATGATTCTTCAACCATTAAGTGATATAGAATCCAAACAACAATATAGCAGAAAATATGATTATTTAATATAATGATTTAAGAATAGTGAAAATTTTTAAACATTTCAATATTTTTTAGAACATCATAAATTATTATTAAACGCATATCTTCAGATTTTGCGCTCACAACTTAAACATCCAAAGGAATTCATTAGAAGAGGAATGAAAGATATTAATATTAACAACTATAATAGAACAATCCTTAAGTTACATAGAGCCATATGGACATACAATTTATTTTGGATCCTTATAGCTGTGTCCATTTCATAATAAACTACTTAAATAAACACGAATGAAGTATGTCAAAGTTATTAAAAGACGCGATAGAAGAGGTAAATTCAGGTAATCTTAGCATTCTCGATCGGCTAAAAATTATTGGTGACCGTTATTTGAACGCAACAGAAGTGCACAAGAAGCCGTATATCAATTATTATCAATGGTTATGTCAAGGTGTAGTTGTGCACATGTTTTCAGAGAGCAACAACGATACGCTTTAGTTAAAACAGAACAACAACTTAGATGTCTCGACAATGAATGTTTACCAAAGATATTCATTAGAATATTATTCTCTACGACCTAATATGCTAAATCAAATATGTTTGGCCGACCTTTTATCCGATTTAAACAGACATAAGAAAAAAACAATTAAAATAAAAGATAACGGCAATTCGAATGAAGATCTAGAAGATCTAGAAGAAACGAATGAACAACAAGGAGAAATGTATGCTTTAAAAAATAACGCTGGATTTTTAGAAAATCGTAGAAAATCAAAAATTATCAGATATATGCGATATAATATTAAAACCGATGAACAAAATTATTTCTCAAGTAATGTATGTTGTTCTTATCATGGATTAAGGAAAATTTATTTACTCAACGTTAATGTTAAGAAAAGGTATTTGGATAATATAGATATAATAAACAATAACGCTTGTAAATATATTCATAAAAGAGTTTACGTTAAAAATTTTGAAGATGAGTTTAGAGAAATTGAATTTAATGAAGGAATCGAAGACGACGTTCAGTAAACTACTAATGAATTTTCAGTCTATGGAATTGAGAATAATGCAACAAAAATTTAAATATAATATTATTTATGTTTGTTAATGATTTGATATATAATTACAAAAATATACAAAAAAGCCATTTTAACATAAAATCCAATAAATATATATCAATC
>JAQGAW010005014.1:0-10167 GCA_034698025.1 Phthiracarus crinitus | reverse complement strand
AAGCTGTATTTATATCTAAATCATATTTTTAGGGTTAATTGTAATTATTATAGTAAATTTAAAAGATTAATTGTAATAATACGGCAGATGTCTCCACTTAAGGTGGCAGCGATCACCAGTATAACCTTAAAACCTTACTCTACAATTTTGTTTCACATGTAAAAACAGTGAATATTTAAACTATTTTATAACAGATAATTAGACTTTATTCAATCGAAATTGTATTTAAAATAGTACTAAATGTTCGTAATAACGTTTAAACATTAAAAAGCATATATAATAAAATGAAATGAAAGCACAAATACATTGTTATTGAATTTTGATGAACAATTCACAAATATTTTAATCAATTATTTGATATTTGATTTAATTTAAATAATTATATAATTAATTTAATAGCAAATTAAAATCAAAATATGGAACCAAATACGGATCAATGCGAACAAAATGAAGAAAATAATGGTAATTATAGTTAAATAGAGAATTAAATAAATAATTTTTGTATTGTTATATGATTTGAAATATGTATTAAACGTTACGATTTTATTGAATTAAAACAAACTAAAACTATGCGAAAATATATGTTTAATAGATTTAGTGATCGCATCTGCAGTGGAAGTGCTTATAACGATGTATGAGTGCAAGTTCTGTAACAAACGATTTGATACGATCGACAAAGTTAAGGCACACTTCTTAAAGAGGTTCACATTTTCACTAAATATTTACGTTATGGTATATATTGTACTGTATTGTACTGTATATTATGTACAACTGTTTAATGTTTACTAATGTTTTAAACATACGATTTATCAATGTTTTAAACAAATATATATTTTCCAAACTCTTAATAATTAATAGCATTTAAATTAAGTTTTTTCATTTTATACGTACAATTTATTGTGTATTAAACAAGCTATCGATATACTGATTCAAAAATTACAGAAATTAAGAAACTTTTTTTTCTGACTGGTATTATCCCTCAAATTTTAATGCACAATGAGTTTAACAAAACTGATTAATTTAAATAACATTTATTCAGTTTATATATTATTGCAGTATAGGTGTACACACTATTTAATGTTCGCTATTGTAACTAATGATTGCTAGTAACTTCTCGATTGTCGAAATGTAATATTTTCTTATATTTACATTTCCAAAGCCCACAGTAATTTTAGTGACTTATAGTTACCAGTATTTTCGCATATTGTTAAAGGTATCTCACTTTTTTCAAATTTCATTTAATTAAAACCGTTTTTACACACACACACACACACGCATTCATTTTTATCAAAACTTCTTTCTACGTTTTAAGATTTTTTACTAAATTAGTAACAAATTTGATTAGACATAGCGATACATTAGAAACAATACACACGCAGTGTTATGCTGATAATGAGAATATTGTTAATAATGACGCGATCGCTGACGAGGATAGTGATATGAAAACTGATTTATCAAATATAAAGTTCGAGCAATCGTCTCAAATCGTATATGAATTGCAAAACGATATGAATTTAATACAAAACGCAACCGCTGTTAAGACCGCAACAATTGTTATAAAGAAAACGCAACCAAACATGCGTTCAAACAAATCAAAAAAACTTGAAAATAACATTGATTTTGAAGAGCAAGAATCAAGTGCGACATTGAATCGAACAATAAGCACCAGAAGCTCGATTAAAAAAGAACTTCCAAGTCATTTGGAAGTGAAAGTAATCCGATCTGATTATGACCCAAATGCTCCGTTAAAGCGTGGCCGACCAAAGAAGTACGAGTTGAGGCCTCAAACGACGCCTCCAAAGCTAAGAAGTGCTCCTCGACGTTATCCGTGCCCTTTTGATGGATGCGTTTATATTGCGAAATATAGATCTAATTTATGGGACCATAAAAAGATACACACTGGAGAAAAACCATATATGTATGATATTTGTATTCTAACATTCTTTTATTTATTGCTTGATTTCTCCAAATATTCCAAAATTTAATTGAATAGATTAAGTTACGAGTATTAATAATAATATAAACTTTTGTTTATTATCTACTAATTTACGTACTGATTAATTAAATAATTTATTTATATTTACTGATGGTTTAGCTGTACGTGGCCGTCATGTGACATGAGATTTCCTCAATCACAACAACTTCGTCTTCATTTAAGGAGTCATACTGGAGAGAAGCCATACAAATGTGAATGGAATGGTTGTCAAATGGCTTTTAGGTATGCAATATGCCATTTCTATATAGTATATTATATTTACAGTAATATCATTGACGGCGTTTATTAAACAAAGTTTTGAAACAATTTCATGGATAATGATAAACAATAAAATATATATTTTATCAAATTTTTTTTAGTCAAAAACCGGGTCTTAAGGCACACATACGCACTCATACTGGAGAGAAACCATTTAAATGTGATTGGCCGGGATGTGAGTGGAAATTCCGACTGAAAGGAGCGCTAACTGATCATAAAAAAGCGGTCCATGAAAATGTTAAGTCATTTGTATGTGAATGGCCAGGTTGTAATAAAAAGTTTCTACAATCATGTCATTTACGAAAGCATATGATGGCTCACGCAGACATAAAGCCATATCAATGTGATTGGCCGGCATGTAATTATAGAGCTGTGTCATTATCATACGTCACTAATCACAAAAAAACGCATACCGGAGAGAAAAATTTTGAGGTAACTGTCATATATATAATTATAACAATAATGAAGTAAATACTACTATGTATAATGTAATAACGCAATAAATTCTCAAATTAAAGTGCAATTTTCCTGAATGTAATAAACGTTTTTTGAAATCAAATCACGTTTTACGCCATCAGCAGAGATGTCATCCCGAACTGTTTGACGAAATAATCGATGATAAACATGATGAAGAAGTGTTTCATATTAGCACAGTTGATGTTGAAGTAACTGCTATATAATGTAAAAAATTAATTAATTTTTATTTTATAAATACAGCATAAATATTATAAGAACAAAACATAATTTATGCGAATGTTATTTTTTAAAAAATTAATTTTATGTAGCATTTTATACGGTATGTTAAGCATAGTTACGCAATGGTCTGAAGTGCTTGAGTTCAGATCAGGGGGTGATGTAAACTCATCAGATTTAAACGACCATTTTTTTGGCCTCAAGCCCTAAATACCGGTACTGTTCATACTGGAGCCCCTTTGTGTAAAGTTGGTGGCAAACCGAACCGTACCGTTTCGAAACGTGAAAATTTTGAACCGAAACAGCAAAACCGTGGTTTAAGCCGCCAAATATATTAGAATTATTTTAAATAATGTTTAAACCAATATATATTAATAAGATAACTATTTAATTAATTTTTAATATATAATTTCATTAAAATATCTATTTTGATAAAAATAAGAAAGAATGCTTCAATAGTTGAGTAATTACTAAGGCTGCGAAAGAGAACAAAATCGTCGTTTAATAATCGTTAGAAATAAATGATCAAATCGTTAGAAAAATCGTTTGAAAAAAATTTACAAAAAAAGCACATTTACATAATCTGGTGTAGGGTTTAATTTAAAGAATTTCCAAAAGTCTGGAATAAATAAAAACTCAACATTTTAATGGACAACTTTTTGATTTTCGCGTTTAAAAATTTTTTTTAGTAAAAGGTATTTGATTATATTTTTTTCGAATTAACCTCATAAATACAATCCCTTCAAAAACTCATCGGATTTAAACGAAAATCTATTTTTTTAATCATTAATAGATAATTTTTCAATAAAATAGAAATAGTTTAAAATAAATAAAATCGTTAGAAATAAATAAAATCGTTAAAAATGAACATTAAATTTAGCTTTTTTAAGTTATGTTATTATAAATCATTTATAAATTCTATTCCCACAAATTTTGATTCGTTTTAAAGAATGGTTAATTAACGATTTTAACGGCGCTAGTATTTACATTAAAATGTAAAAAATTTTCTAATTTTGAATTGATTATATACTGTATGTTATTTTAAAGTTATAAATATTATACTTTTTAGTCATTATAATGATATTTTGATCATTTTCGAAAAGTTTAGTAGTGAAATATCTTATCAAAATTAATTGGCGGCTTAAAACGCAGTTTTCTTATGAATAAAAAATTAAACCGAAACCGCTGACTATAATTGATTGACAGTTTAAACCGCTGTTAAACCGAACCGCACCAACTTTACCTTTCACTTGTGTAACTATGATTTTAAGCTAACATCTGCTGCATTATACGTAAAGCACTGTAACCTTTACCGTAACAGAACAACAAACAATTTTCAGATTATTTTATTAAATCGACGAAAATAAATAATGAAACAAAATTAATTTATACTTGACTGGAATGCTATTTGTTTCGATAAAATATAAATAATGTTAACAAAACGGCAATCTCTCCGAGTGTCTTAAGTCGAATTTTATGAAACCATTTTTATTTGAGAGGACATTCTAAAATAAATGTTCCAAAAAAAATTCTTCTGAGGGGTAAAAGGAAGGTTTTTATTGGCCTTTCAAAGTTTCAATTGCAATCTGGGGGACATAAAAATTAATAAAATGTTCTAAATCTTATAAAATTAATAACTTTTGAATAAAAGGAGATAATCGGGTGGAGGTACTTTCAAAAATTATTATTAATTTTAGGAAATATAAATTTAAAAAATTGAGGTTATTGGGTGGTCGGGAAGGGGGCAAATTGGATGTGTTTGGTGGGGGTTAATAAAAAAGAATTTTCAAAAATTTTTAGCTCACTCCCATTTTCGACCCCTTCCGAAAATTTATTTTCAATTTTTATTAATTTATTATTTACTATAAATTAAACTAATAATTTTAACGAAACTCCCACCCCTTTACCCCCACCCTATCAGTTCTTATTAATTTTCAAAATTTGTCCCCTATTTCTAGTTACCCCCTTTCTGACCACCCATGACTTTATTTTAAAATTTATATTTCCTAAAATTAATAATAATTTTTGAAAGTACTGTTCGGAATTTTTTTTATTTTGGGAAATGCAGTGCGTTTTGTTTAAATTTAATATTGAATTAATGATGTGTCGTATTCGTCATTATCAATATTTTCAGTAATTTGAAGTGATATTTCGATAGTTCGCATCGGAGTAGCAATAGAATAGAAAACAATGAAATTTGAAAAAAAGTATTGGAATAGAATAGAATCGAATCGAAATTATAATTCTGGTATCGACAAGAGACTAGTCTCTACGTATAGATTGGTATTACGTTTTGGACGCGTCTCCTATTGTGCTGTTCGCACGTGTGTTCCTTTACTGCTCTTTCAGTCCACATTCTCTTCTATTCTAATCATTGTTATACAATACATGTACACTCGCTTTCTTGCTCTCTTCTAAGCGTTTAAAATGTTTATTTTGCATAATAAATCATATATTTTTAGTATTTTAAAATCTATGAAAAAATGTGATGTTTCTTCTTGAAAGTCTGAATAAGGAATGGTCTGAAGTTATGAAATAATCACTAAATCACTTAAAGCAATAAATATAACACTGTTACTGTACATACACTTATTTTTATTGTTTACTAAAGATAACCGAATATTCCACTCGAAGTAACGGATTAAACGTTCTGTCAATAGAAATAGCGGACTATTTCAATCGAAATGGCGTGATATGTCATAAATCTTTTCATTTTAAAACAAATTTAATCCAATTTTTCAGTATTGGCCATTTTTAAGATATAAGTGGCTATTTTTACTCAACTTTTGTCTATTTTTTTGGCTGGTTGTTGGTTAGTTTTAACAGATTTTTGATCATTTTTAAAATATTTCTTACCTTTAACAATGATTTTTTTACAAATCGGTAAAATTTTTTATTAACTATAAAATAATCTCTATATTTAATATAAAGATCAAACTTCAATTTCCTTAATAAATATAACTGAGTCTACGGACTGACAAAAACATGTGTAAAGTCAGCTAAAAAAGATTACTTTTCAATAAAATCTATAAATCATTTTAGATAAAATGAAACAATCATATGTAAATTGCATACTTATGTATAATATTTTATTTTAAAATGTTCAAATTTTAGCAATAAGTTATTATTTATACTTTTCACTGAAAAGTTAGATCAAAATCTCTTGACAGTTAAGGTCAAGTATCAGAAAATGAAACAAAACTTGATTTGCAACACTTTTGAGTTGATATTTGATTTTTATATTTCCGCAAACATTTAAGATATGATTTATACAAAAACTTTTGCGTTTTTGAAATTGTTTTCTTAATTGTGATTTAAAAAATGAAATTTTCGTTAAGTGATATCACATCACTGGTATTTCCTATAATCACGTTTTCATCAATTATATACTACAAACAAAGATGTTATGATAAACTGTCTGCAAGAAATGAATGGAATACGTATTATGATTATATAATAATAGGCGCTGGATCTGCTGGTTCGACAATTGGTGCTCGACTTTCCGAAGATTCGCAAATTAGTGTATTATTAATAGAAGCGGGCGGTTCTGAAACTGTAGTGTCCAACACTCCAGCATTAACTGACTCTCTTCTAAATACAATAATGGACTGGAAATTTTTGTCTACTAAACAAAATCGATCGTGTTTTGCATATAAAGATCAAAAATGTTTCTTAACCAGCGGTAGAGTTATCGGTGGCACGTCTTCTATATCTCGTATGATATATTTACGTGGAAATCCACACGATTACGATAACTGGGAACGATTAGGTAAGATTTAATATGACATGAAATTTTAAAGTTTGTATGCATATAACACAAAAAATAATAACTATAATTGGGATTATGGTTTAAAGTAGAAATAAGATTATATATTAATGTGCATAAGTGTATGAATTGCATACAGGTTTTACTAGATTTATAAACGTAAAACGGAGAAAAACAGACAATTAATGTCCGTTTTAACACTAGTTATTGTAATATCGATTTTGTCGGAATCTTTCACTAAAAACTTAAAAAGTTTTGTTTTCGCATACTAAGCTTTTTAAATATATTGCTAAGTTTATATTAATAGAATAAACTTCATCCTTTTTAAAATAAGCATATCTGGTATTATTTTACCAATTTGCCAAAACTTTTAAATTAATTAGTAATATTTAATAGAAATTAATATATTAATCTCCCATTTATGTTATCCAAGAAAATCCAAGAAATCTCTCTCTACTTAAATGATTTAAGTTTGCTGCTAAAGTAGAGATACACATATATTTAATCCATAACCTAGACTTCGGTACGAAAAAAATGAGTTAAAATCTAATCTTTATAAAAAAAAATCAAAAGTTTAATTATTTTGAAAATTTATACTTAATTTAGAAAATTTTATGTAGTAATTTATTCGGCATTTAACTTATAATCTATTTAAACTAATAGGCGTAAAAGGTTGGTCATGGAAAGATGTGTTTCCCATATTTCTTAAGACGGAGAATCAAACTAACAGTGAACTCGCGAAATCTGGATATTATGGTGTTAACGGTCCGCTCAATATTAACTCAGAATACGACTCAAATCCGATTATCGATTCCTGGTTGGATTCATCAGAATCTTATGGGTATAGAACTGTTGATCTTAATAGCGGTTCCCAAATCGGCACTTCAGTGCTTCCAACAAACACTAAAGATGGTAAAAGAGTGTCAACGGCCACAGCATTTTTGGAACCAATTATATATCGCGAAAATTTGCACGTATTGGCCAATTCTTTTGTCACAAAAATTCTTATTGATGCAAATAATACTGCTATAGGAGTTAATTTTATAAGAAATTGGCAAAAATATACTGTTTATGCGCGCGAAGAAATTATCTTGTCTGCCGGAACTATTAATTCAGCAAAATTATTAATGCTTTCCGGAATCGGACCCAAAAAACATTTAGAAGAACTAGATATTCCAGTTATTTCTGAACTGCCTGTTGGAACGAATTTTCATGATCACATCACAACGTTAGGAATTCATTTTACTATAAACTCATCCATTGATGAACCATTAACCATACAAAGCTTACATAAATACTTTAATACAGGTAACTCAATATTTGTCTAAATTCATGCATAAAACCCGATGTAAAAAAAGATATACGAAATATTTGTGCTTATGAAACCAAAGTATAAAATTGGTGTAAAAGCTAAATTTAAGTGAATCTAATTTATCAATTAACTCACTAAAATAACAATGTAAATGATGGCTAAAAATTTTAAATATTTAGTATTTAAGTAGAGTTGAAGTAAGCGAACAATCAATTTTGACAAAAAATTAATCAATGAATTAGAAAGTTTTCGCATTAAGTCAAAACATGGTTTTACTATAAAATTTCCATAAATTATTTTAAATAAGCAATAATTTCCTGAATTAGACTTTGAACTTGTTGGGTCGGGTCGGGTTCGGATATAACTTTGTCATGTTATAGTTATTTCGGCTTCTATTCTGAATATTAACATAAAGTTTAACTGTTAGCAAAGTTGAATATACCGTAAATTTGACATATACTGTATAGTATTTATACCTTTCAGGTACAGGTCCGTTAAGTCAAGGTCATTACGCGGCCACATCTATTCAGTCGGATAACGTCGATCCGCAATTAGATTGGCCTGATATTATTTTAATCACATCATTATCGAGTCCCGCTCGAGACAGTAAAAGTGAAGTTTCTGAGCAACGATACGGTATTAACAAAGATTTATGGAATACATTTTACGGTCCATACGCTGGATTACCGCAGTTCACTGTGTGGCCAATTATTCTTCGCCCAAACAGTCGTGGATCTGTTCAGTTAAAATCTACGAATCCTTTAGACCCGCCAATAATTAACCCAAATTATTTCGATAATATCAGTGACATTTATTTGCTCGTAGAAGCTATAAAAGAAACGCATCGAATCGTATCATCAAAACCATTCCAGCAGTTAAACGCTAAACGTTATGTAACGTTAGTTCCGGGATGTGAATCATATTTAATACCCGATTCCTCTTCTATTAATGAAAGGCATATTACTCTTAATAACGCAACTGTATTATCGGATTCATATTTGCAATGTTTAATAAGATCATTAACCATGCCTTTCGGTGATTACGTTGGAACGTGTCGTATGGGCGCTATCGATGACCCAAACAGCGTTGTCGACTCCAAATTGAAAGTTATTGGTGTGAATAACTTGCGAGTGATTGACGCCTCAATAATACCTCAAATTCCATCTGCAACTATAAATGCGGCCACTATTATGATTGGTGAACGTGGCTCGCAGTTTGTTAGATATGATTATTATAACAAACCTAAAAAACAATAGCATCGCGCTATTTGTACTTATTGTTAATATATTTTGAATTTATTTGAGTTATCATTTACAGAATTATCATCACATAATATTTAAAAAGATTAATTATATTTAAAGAGTTTTAGTTAAGAGCTTTAAAGTGACATTGAAAGCTGAGATATTAATCGCCTAATTATTTATTTCAAAGATGTTGTATAGAAAATTGAAAGAATCTCTTTATTTTGAAATTGAACACATAATGTGTGGTCAAATGGTTTGAAATTTGTAATTACAATTTGCAAATGTAATTGTAACCATTTTTCTATCTTTGTTTTGAATATAAATGAAGCAAAACAACATTATTTTATTTTTTTTCGCAATGAAAGTATTTATAATGTCATGTCGTTAATCAATAAAATATATTTATAAATTTTTTTTATCACTAAACGATATAATACTATACTCTATAGATGATGATATAAATTTATTAGCAAATATTTCACAGAATTTAGTGTTTAGTCGTTTTTTTAAACTATTTATTAAAAATGCATCACTGGTTATAAATATTAATATATTGGAAAAACAGAAAATAAATACAGTATATATGGTAAAATATTTTTAAATTAAAAAATGATATTCGATAATATTTTCTAATTGTAAAGATTTAGTTAGTGTTGTTCGGAAAGCAAAATAAAAATTTTCGAAAAAAAAGTAAAGGTATTGATAAAGCAAAAGAAAATATAATTTCAATGGAAAAAAGTAAATCGATTCTAAATTTAAAATAGATTTAAAACTTAAAAGTTAAAACATCATTAGGTTTAGTGCATATTTACGTTATATGTTTATTAAATGATTCAATTTTAAAATAGAATTGCATTATCAAACTGGAATTTGAACTTTACTTGAACTGAACTAATTC
>JAQGAW010005013.1:0-10168 GCA_034698025.1 Phthiracarus crinitus | reverse complement strand
TTGTATTAATAAAAATTGTATTCAATTGCTAACCAATTGAGAAGTTATTTCGATCGTATTAACGAAGTGTTGGACACGTTTCACGTGAGGTACCAACCACTTCGTTACAGTACAATAATTCTAGCGTTATGCATGTATAGAAAAATTATATATTAAATATATTATTGTAATGTTATCAAAATATTAAATAAGTACAATTAAAATTGTTCTTACAAAATATATTAAAATGTTAAATTCAGCTCAGAGCGTATAAAACATGCTCAAACTCAAACTAATGGGAGATATGATATTTTGAGCTTTTGAATACTAAATCAGCTCAGCTCTAAAAAATTATTATTAGCTCAGCTCTTCTAAAGCATAAATTTTTGAGCAGACTTTCAACACCACTTTTGTGTGTTTCACTTAAACGGACACAAGTTTGGAGTTTTCTTTAGACAATTTTTGAAGTTCACATAAATAAGTATTACAAATAAAAGTTTAGTTTTATCTTAAAATACTTATAAGTTTTAATTACAAACAAATGATGATTAATACAAATGTGTAAATAATGAAAGTATTCTAAAGTACAAAGTTTGTGAAGCATTATATCTTAATTTTATGTGAACGCGTGTAGAATAGCAGTGCTTATGTAGATTTAGTATTAGATTTAACATTTCCTAAAAATAATGGCTTAAACATGTGTTTACTTAACTTTTACTTTCAAAATATATTCACGATTGAGATATTATGCTTAAAATAGCATTATATCGCACATATACTTACGTTCATGTATTTATTTATCAATAATGTTATCTTCAAACAGGTTTTCCTTTTCGTATCTTTTATTTATTCAGTTAAGTTTTAGATAAAGTTTTAAAAATCCTTATATGAAAAATAAATTCACTTAATATTGCTGTTAATTTTTTTATTTTTTGATAAAAATATTGTTAATGGTTTAAACTATAGTTATTTGTTTCACGAATCTCATAATTTTTTAAATATTGAACTGCATTTAAAGTTGAAATCAAATCGATATATCAGTGCAATACTGTAACGAACACTCAATTGAATACCTCATTGAAAATGATGACAAATAAGATGTTGCGTGCGTTAAACGAGAGAATATTAGTGATCGATGGAGCGATGGGTACTATGATTCAAAGACAACGACTTAAACCAAGTGATTATTATGGGATTGAGTTCGCGAATCATTGCACTTCACTCGAGGGTAATAATGACATATTATCGCTCACTAAACCTCAACTCATTTATGATATCCATTACGAATATCTCGAATCTGGAGCCGATATAATCGAAACGAATACGTTTAGCGGCACATCCATAGCACAGGCAGACTACAAGTGCGAACATTTGGCTTACAGACTCAATAAAGAATCGGCAATTATCGCCAAAAGAGCCGCAGAAGATTATAGCAGAGAATATAATTGCGATCGCTATGTTGCGGGAGCTTTAGGACCGACTAATAAAACGCTGTCGATATCGCCATCTGTCGAAAATCCTGCTCTAAGAAACTGTTCGTGGGATATGCTTGTAGACGCTTATAGAACACAAGCGCAAGGTTTACTGGACGGTGGCGTCGATGCGCTTCTCATCGAAACAATCTTTGACACCGCGAATGCTAAAGCGGCTCTGTTTGCCATTCACAGCATTTTTGACGAATTCCCTCATTTAAAGAGACCTATTTTCATATCGGGCACAATAGTTGACAAAAGTGGACGAACTCTTTCTGGTCAAACCGGTGAAGCGTTTGTTATCAGTGTATTACAAGGCGAACCAACAGCTATCGGTTTAAATTGCGCTTTGGGTGCTTCGGAAATGAGACCATTTATTGAAGCAATAAGTAAATTCGCGACACAAACGTACATTATTTGTTATCCAAACGCTGGTTTACCCAACACTTTCGGCGAATACGACGAAACTCCAGAACAGACTGCGCAACATATCAGGAACTTCGCAAGCGATGGCTTAGTGAACATTGTTGGTGGTTGTTGTGGTACTACTCCTCAACATATCAAGCAAATAGCGAATGCTGTGAAAAATTTTAAACCTCGAGAAATCAAAGAAAGTAAAATATTTAATGAAAGTCTACTGTTATCTGGTTTAGAGCCGATAGTAATTTCAAAGCAATCATTATTCGTAAACATAGGTGAAAGGTGTAACGTTGCGGGTTCCAAGTTATTTGCGCGTCTTATCAAACAAGGAAAATATAATGATTGTTTAGAAATAGCTAAAAATCAGGTCGAAATGGGAGCACAAGTGCTGGACATAAATATGGACGAAGGAATGCTTGACAGTAAAAAAGAAATGACTCATTTTCTATATTTAATATGCAGCGAACCGGATATATGTAAAGTTCCGTTATGTATCGATTCGTCTAACTTTTCTGTTATCGAAGCCGGACTTAAGTGTGTTCAAGGAAAGTGTATCGTAAATTCGATAAGCCTTAAAGAGGGCAAAGAAGATTTTATTAAAAAAGCGTTGCTAATTAAGCATTATGGCGCTGCTGTTATTGTTATGGCGTTTGATGAAACAGGTCAGGCAGCAGATGAAGATAGAAAAGTGGAAATATGTGACAGAAGTTATCGTATACTAATCGGCGAAAGAGTGCGCTTTAATCCAAATGATATTATATTCGATCCCAACATTCTTACGATCGGCACTGGAATGGAAGAGCATAACAATTACGCAATAGATTTCATTAACGCCACCAAACGAATCAAAAAGTTATGTCCTGGAGTTCGAATCAGTGGCGGAGTTTCTAACCTTTCATTTTCATTTCGTGGAATGGATAAACTTCGTGAAGCAATGCATTCTGTGTTCTTATATAACGCAATAAAAGCTGGTATGGATATGGGTATTGTTAATGCCGGTTGTTTGCCGCTATTCAACGATATCGATCGCGATTTGCTCACTCTATGCGAAAATATTATTTGGAATCGCGATCCAAATGGAACTGAAAAGTTACTCGAATACGCGCAAACACATGGAAAATCTATGAAATCAGCTGTAGAGGTGAGTGACTGGCGCTCCGATGTCGTCGAAACCAGATTAGAACATTCAATTGTTAAAGGAATTGACGCTTTCATTGAATTAGACGTTGAAGAGTGTAGAAAAAATACTACGCGTTATCCGCGACCACTAAATATCATCGAAGGACCGCTAATGAATGGCATGAGTATTGTTGGAGATTTATTTGGTGACGGAAAGATGTTTTTGCCTCAAGTAATTAAATCCGCCAGAGTTATGAAAAGAGCTGTTCAACATTTGATTCCATTTATGGAAAAAGAGAAAACTGATGATTCGAGCAGATATGCTGGAACTGTTGTTTTGGCTACAGTTAAGGGTGATGTTCACGATATCGGCAAAAATATTGTTGGAGTTGTTTTGGGTTGCAATAACTATAAAGTAATTGATTTGGGAGTAATGACTCCTTGCGATAAAATTATCGAAACTGCTTTTAGAGAAAAAGCGGATATAATTGGATTAAGTGGACTCATCACGCCATCCTTAGACGAAATGATATTCGTAGCCAAAGAAATGACTCGAATCGGATTAAAACTCCCGCTTTTGATCGGAGGTGCGACCACTTCTAAGAAACACACAGCCGTTAAAATAGCTCCGCGATATATTAATCAGCCAACTGTTCATGTTTTAGACGCTTCAAAAAGTGTTGTGGTTTGTTCCAAATTACTAAACATTAATGAAAAACATGAGTTTTTAGAAGATTTAAATGATGAATACGAAGATATAAGGTTAGACCACTACGATTCACTTCGAGACAGGCGTTATTTGCCGCTCGAAAAGGCTCGACAACATAAGTTGCGGATTGATTTCGATCAAGGTATGATAAAACCACCAAACTTTATTGGAACGCGTGTATTTAAAAATTATGATTTGCGTAAACTAAAGAAATATATCGATTGGAAACCTTTTTTCGATGTCTGGCAATTACGCGGAAAATATCCTAATAGAGGGTTTCCAAAAATATTCAACGACGAACAGGTTGGAGCAGAGGCTAAAAAAGTGTATGACGACGCAAACAATTTGATTAATAATATAATAAATAATGAACTTTTGAAAGCTCAAGCTATTATTGGATTTTATCGCGCAAATACCATTAACGACGATGATATTGCTGTTTACGACAACGATCGCAATCATTTGGCAACTTTTTATGGTCTGCGACAACAGGCAGAAAAGGATTCTCACGATGAATCGCCATACCTATCATTATCCGATTTCATTGCGCCCATTGAGAGTGGAATTTCTGATTATATTGGACTGTTTGTTGTTAGTGCTGGGTTTGGTTGCCAAGAATTATGCGATTCATTCGAAGACAA
This sequence comes from Phthiracarus crinitus, assembly GCA_034698025.1. Classification (NCBI taxonomy): domain Eukaryota; kingdom Metazoa; phylum Arthropoda; class Arachnida; order Sarcoptiformes; family Phthiracaridae; genus Phthiracarus; species Phthiracarus crinitus. The sequence goes on along the minus strand of JAQGAW010005013.1, from coordinate 5,828 downwards.
ACTCGACGATTATGGAATCATTATGACTAAAGCTATAGCCGATCGTTTTGCCGAAGCTTTCGCCGAAGAGTTGCACGAAAGAGTCCGTAAAGAGTTTTGGGGTTACAGTACAGATGAACAGTTGGATACCAGCGAATTGCTTCACGTAAGGTATGCGGGAATACGACCCGCACCTGGTTATCCCAGTCAACCCGATCACACAGAAAAGTTGACCATTTGGCGATTGATGAATGTCGAGAAGGAAACGGGAATACAATTAACCGAATCTTTAGCTATGTTTCCCGCAGCTTCCACTTGTGGCATATATTTTGCAAATCCTCACTCCAAATATTTTGCAGTCGGAAAGATTCAAAGCGATCAGATTGAAAGTTATGCCAATCGAAAGTGTGTGTCTCCAGCAGAAGCGGAAAAATGGTTGAGCACAATGCTTGCGTACGACAACGATGAAGAATAACAACCGATTTTAAAACGGGTTCAAATAAAAAAATCTATTTTATCATTTGTTATACACAATAATTGCCAAATTTATTGCTATTAACGTTATTTTATTATTGGTTTTTGAAAGTTATTTTTTATAGAAATTTTTAAATAAAACTAATGGATTTGTTAAACAATTTTATTTCTAATTAATAACTTAGACTAACTTATTAAAGTACAGTATATACTGTATGTATGCTTATTCTAGTAAATACTAAACTAAAAGTTAGAGTATTTCAAAGATGAATTTTTTGAGCACATTTGAATTTAATATGGATTTGAATAAATGCCAAATTCTTACGATTGCTTTATTATTCTGTACGAGTCGTGCGTTAAAACGAATCTGTTTAGCTTTAGAAATATTATTTTAGCACAAATACAAAATTAGTTATTTTAAAGTTCATTTACTGCAGGCTAACTCTTAAGCCTCTCATTATCATGCGATGGTATTCTTTCGTAACTTACTGTATTCATTTTTAACAATTACATGCAGAATTTTAATAAGAATATTTCTAATAAATTCCACAAAATTTATAAGATATTAAGAATATTTATTTAATTCGGTGAAGTTTTCATAAGTTTTCGAGCCTTAAGTTATTCACTACTTATAATTGATTGTGAGGTCAAATAAGGCGAACACGAATTTAATCTTAAAAGTTAAAAAGGCTGGCATTGAATTTAAACGAATTTGTAATCGAGTTATAATGTACGTACAAGTATGCTAAAACAGAGCGCAAAAATGTGACTAATTTCAAATATTTCGAACGAAAACCTGAATTTTGAAATTAAGTTTTGATAGTAATTTGGCGTAAAAACAGTGAACACTGTTTCGAAATGCGCGTACTCTAGACTATGGAGTAGTGTTGCCGCAGGTCTAACAGTTGTCCCAAACTATAAACGCATCTCAGCTCACTCTACACGTCCCTTAAACTCTATGCATATTCATAAATAAAAAAGTAGTTATCATATTAAAGTAAAATCGCATTCTTATAAACCGGTAGTAATTAAGCGTTGAAGTGAGCGCCACTAAACGTATACCATTCATACCATTCACAGTAACTGTTATGTATGTGTGTTGTACTGTATGTGTTATGTAATGTTAGTCTCTGTGTATAAATATATGGATAGTAATCGCTAAACAATCATTTTAGAGATATCTCTGCATTTCAGTGTGTGTTCATCTAAATTAACAGTTCATTGAACGTTCAATTCAATGAAAATTAGTTTTGAGTGACACACACACAGACACACATCGAGACAGACAGACACACATCGAGACAGACAGACACAAACACTTTATTAGACTATGAATATATTCAGTGATTTGAAAGAAATTGAATTATTAAACTGTGATCATTATTACTAAATAAACGCTATTTATATATACAAATGAATTATATTTTAACATTTATTAATTATAATTATACCTATTTTTTATTTAAATTAAGTTTTTAGTTATTATATTATTATTATATTATTTGATATTTAATCATTAATTACATAATTATTGATGAGTTTGAAAATATGGAAACAACAATAGGCTTAAAATTAAGTGAAGCCGAACAACAGTTATTTAATGAATTATACGCGGATTTCGATGCAGACAATCGTGGATTCATATCACACGCAAAACTTATTGAATTACTTAATTCAACGCTGTTATCGCCACAAATACAAACACAGGTATCCATCCATCAATTCATTCATTTCATTATTATTCGCAAATATTTTACTATTCACTATATTTTATAATTATGCCACAAATTCGCAATTAATTTCAATTTATTTGTTGATTTTGTGTGTAATAGTTGCTAATATGTTGCGTACAACAATCCGTTAGCATTGTCTTAACATAAAAGCATACAAATATATATTTTAAAATAAATTGATATTTATTTGGTTGCAGATAATGGCATTGAGTGGTGCGTCACGAATGTCTCATTTGGGTCGCAGTCAGTTATTTATAGTTCTTAAATTGATTGGTGCCGCACAATCTGGTCTTCCATTGACTGCTGACACTCTATCATCTGGTCGTACATTACCTTTGCCACAATTGTTGCCAAAGTCTGACTCAATAATTAGTGGCAACTCTATTGAAAATATAGAAACCGAAACGAAAACTGATACGAGTCATCATCTCATTTCTGCTCATTTACCTCCGCCTCCAAACAAAACTAACATTCGACCCAATCGTCAATGGAATAATCAATTCGTAAACGAAGACTTCAACCACGACTTCACCAGTAGATTGTTTATTACGTCACCACCCAATCATATCACTTCGATAAGCATTAATAATAATAACAATATTAATCTAATAGTGAATGACGAGCGTATGTTTTTCTAATTTAATTAATTTAGCATTTTTTAATTATTGGCTTACTTATCGCTTTTTTAGCCGAAAAATTAAATTCTAGAAGCTCTTCAGCAAATGAATTGAATAGTTCGCCAACCGATTCAATAGATAAAGATTACACTTTTGGAGAGAAAAGTTGGTCCGAGTTTCGCGAGAAAGAGAAAGATAAGCCAATAAATTGGGCTGATTTTGACGAAGGACATCACTTACTCGAAAACGAAGAGGTAGACGATGACGACGATGAAGAACAATGCGAAGATAAAAATAGTTGCAGCTCTTCTTCGAGTGACGAAGAAAGTCATGACATTTGGAACATATCGGAAGAGCAGCGTAATTATTACATGAATCAGTTCAAAACAATGCAAATGAATTTAAATGGTAAAATAACGGGCAATACAGCCAAAGAATTTTTCGAAAAGTCTGCGCTACCTATTCATGAATTGTCGCAAATCTGGCAATTATCAGACATCGACAAAGATGGTGCCTTAACATTAAATGAGTTTTGTATTGCAATGCATTTAGTAGTTTTGCGTCGCAATCATATTTATTTACCCGATAAGTTACCGCTAACTCTTGTGTCCACAATTGACAATCAAATTCTAATCCATAATTCGTCTAAAACTAGCGATATTCCTATTATTCCAATTAATCCTTCCAATGAACCTATTAATTCCATTTCTCCAAATTATATTGATCTCAGCGAAGAGGTGGTGATTAAATCGAATCAAGATGTGGATACGCTTTCACCGCAAAACAAACAGTGGACTAAATTTAGTGACTCTCCGACCAGCAATATAGCGGTGACCGCTATATCTTCGCCTCCGAGTACTTCGAGTGCATCAGGAATGCATACTCTCGCTAATTTTGATTTTAACGCTGCATTAATAGTGAAAGACCCAAAAATATTACATCCCGTAGCACTTCGAGTCTCACCCGATGGCCAACCTATTAATTATAACATTAATGAAACTAATCATGACTTGGGAGCTATTAGTCCGCTCATCTCTAATCTCGAAACTCTCAGGTAATTTAATTCGAAATAATTTAAAAGTTAGCAATGTTTAGTTATATTTGTAAAGATTTTAGAAATTTACGGTAAAATAAAACTATCATTTCTATAAATTGCTTCAAATATTCCAAAATAGCGATAAAAGCATTATTATTTAAAAAATTAACATATTTGTGGGAAATATATAATAAATCATTTTCCACATTGAATTTTTATTGCTTCTTGTAATTGTAAATTAGAAAAATTATAAAACTCATTAGATTTAGACTACAATTTTTTGGATTATTGTAAAATTATAGTTAAAATAGCATTTAATAATGGATTTTAAACAACTCCATACTATGTACGTACCGTACCATAATTCAAATATAAATTATTAGACTTGGAAACTGGTGCCCAAAATGTTGGATTCGACCCAAAAGCGGTCAGATTTTAGATGTTTTTTGTTTTGCAAAATTACCACTTTTTATAACTTAATAAGAGTTATTTATTGTGTAATTCAAATAACTATTATTCTATAAAATCGATTTTTCATTATACTGTAAATATTTTTTAAAATGTTCAAAGTTAGCGTAAGTTCAAAATTATGATAAACGGGTTGAAGCTTTTCGGGTTCGGGTCGGGTTCTGAATATTTTATCAATTTACTAGTGTTTTATCTATTTTATAAGCGTATCAATCATGTACTTCTAACTAGAAATTTCTATGAATTAAATATTTTAATATCGATTTTCGGGTTGAATCTAAAACATTACGGTACTCGAGAACAACTTTAGTCGTCAAATAGTTTTCAATATTATTCACAATTCAGTGCAGTTTTGCGTTAAGTTAATTTATTTTAATAACATATTATATTTTAATTAATATACTCCCAAATGAGTTAATTATTTTCTGGAATAGTATTACATATAATATGATGATAATGAAGTTAATTTATTTAAACTGTTTTCAATTTTTTATAATATATTTTCAATCGAATAGCTTAATAAAATAAGACAATTAATTTTAAAATGACAAAGAATTTCATTAATTATAATTTATTACTCTATATTTAATGTTATTGAGTTTTTGTTAATAATTCTTAGTTGTTTTCACTTAAAATGATTAATTTATATTTAATTAGGATGTCGTCAACTGTTGTAAATAATTCAGTTTCTCATCCCTATGTGAATACAAATAACAATAATAGCGGTAAGAAAGATCCGCCTCCACCACCACCTCCTCGACCAATCAAAGTACACGGACACACTAGAAGCTCATCATTAGATTTAAATCGACTCAATTCGCGTTCTTCCCTCACTACCGATGTTTCCGTCATTCAAAATCCACATTTAAAAGTATCAAATTCGGAATATGGTCTAATATGTCCGCTCAAAGGTATAACATTATAGTATAGGAATTTCAAATGAGTTTTAATTAAACGTTAAATGAAATACTGTACAGAACCTGCACACATATCATTAAAATCGAGGCATTTCGGAGCATTTGTTGCTTATAAGAAAGATAAAGAAGAAAAACTTGAAACTAGTCTTTTTATTAATTCAAAGTTTGACGCATTAAGAATTAAATATAAGTTACCGACAGAAGTACCGCAACCCAAGTAAGAATTAGTTCAACTTAAGATTCTATTAATTTACTATAATCTCTTTAATCGCTTTAAATTCTAATAAAATTACCAATTTTTACTCGTAGAAACTTGAATGACAATTTCGAGCTTTTGGAGACAATAGAAGCGTTGCGCGCGTACAGCAATTCATTAGTCAACATTAATAATGCAATACTTGAGGAGTTGATTGAAGTTACCGAATCGAGAAATAAGTTCGAATCACAATCAGCCAAATTGAATGGTTGCAAGTTTTAATTTAAATTTATTATTTGTTAAGTTTTTGATCACACCCTAAAAAATTGTTTTAACGTATAAGCTCGCCATACTCGCGCGCGCGAGTAAGCAATTTTCGTGCATTAAAAAAAGTATATCTTACTCGCG
>JAQGAW010005012.1:0-10171 GCA_034698025.1 Phthiracarus crinitus | reverse complement strand
ACTATTCAATGTCTTTAATAATTGGTTCAGTAAACGATCAATTCATATATATTTCGAAACCAAAAACCGATTTAATAGCATATTAGTGTTCACTTTGCTCTAATATATCCTTGTTTTTTTGGTTTTAGTATTTACAACTTATTAATTCAAATTGCTAACATTTTTAAACACTTTTTAGTTTTATTATTGGATGTTGCAAATCAATTCGTAATTAATCATTGGATTTTAAAATTATTAAAAAAATACTTTAGACTTTTAATTGTTGTGTCACTTATTAGTTTAATGTTATGGCAATTGTGGACAGTATTTGATGCTTATTTTAAATACGAAATAATAATTTGAAAAAATGTTTACAATCAAAAGTCAATACCTTATGTTGAATTTTCTTTTTCTATGGATTACAATGATTATGTAAAATTCAATTCAATTCATCCAAAATTCGATAAGATATATAATAATTTAACAAAAATACAATCGTATCGATTAAATCCCGTATTAAATTTCACATATCAACAACTCTATCGATCATTTGATGCGTTTGTTTCATCCAAAATATCATGTAATTTGCAAATCAATCAATCGCTGATTAACTGCGTTACACCTGATTATCAATTGATTATATACCAACCAAATCATATGTGGATAAAAATCAAATATTTCTTAAACATGAATGAAACTGAAAAAAGCGATTTATTAAATTCAAATATAAATCTGTTTTTAGATAAAATTATATTCATTTCTAATTCGTCATTATATTATAAAAATAATCAGAATATTAATTTTCAATTTTCTGAAACTTCAAATTCCGGTATTGTATTGCAAAGCTATTCCGAAATCAACGCATTTTATAATTCTTTTGGAAAATTACAATTAAATACTTTTAACAATCGATGCAAACAATATTCTAAAGCATTGATTCGTATAGATTTAAATAGAAATCTTCAGCAAAATTGTCTCATTGATTGTATAATCGCTAATTTAAATGGATGTTTACCACTGTTAAGATATGAGATAATTTATCTGAAACAAAATTATGCCACAAATTCTAGTTTAGAGTTTTGCAAGCATTTTAATAACAGATTTAATTATAGGAAAATTTTTAAAGATTGTGACAGATATTGCATTAAAGACTGTTTTGTGAAGTTTTATTCAATTAAGAAATCTAGTCATAAATATAAGTTTAAAACACAATTAAATTTGATACCAGAAAATTCATTGCTTGACGTATACAGTGAAACATATAAAATGAGTTTTTATCAATTATTATGTAATATCGGAGGAATTATTGGAATGTGGTTTGAATTCTCTATTATATCGATTACATGTTTGTCTTTTTATTATTTAAGACAATTTTTCACATTTTCTAGATAAATTTTGATTATATTTCAAATATAAAAGTACGACCATTTTGTAGATTTATAAACAAATAACATTGTTATCACATCTAATTATGTATAAAAATCTCTGTTTATATTTAATATATTGATTTATTCAAAACAAATTAACTATATTTTAACAACATATATTATATATGATATATATTATAATCGGGAACCGGATTTTTTATGTTAATTGACGTTTTATGTCATGACACGCCATACAACTCATTAGTGTAATATTTCCTTCAATTTATGAAAATTATGATAACATTTATTGTATAAAATTTGCCCCCAAATGCGTATTTTGGCTAAAATTAATAAACTTTAGATTTGATCTGTGAAACTCTAATCTGAAATGTTTAAATGCATAAAGTAATGAATTTTAATAGTTTATACTATTTAAAACATTCAACTTTACAAATAAATCCTATCACTCAAATTATTTTATGCATGGAAAATGCAAACATTTGACTAATTTGTTTAAAATGATTTAACAGTACTGTTAGCGATAAATTTTAGATATGATTAATTTACTAAAAAGTTTAAACTACTACAGTACGCAATATTTTGCCATTTGATATACACTCAACTAAACGATATTATCATATTTTATTTGCAAATTAGCAGATAAACGCAAATAAAATCATACTGATATCCGCAAAGTCTATACTTTTATATGATAATGGAACAAACACTGGAAAACGAATGCGTGGAAGAAAAGTTAAAGTTGGCTAATATCGAAAAACCTGCTGAAGAGCCTATTGCTGTTGAAGAACAGGAAGAAAAAGATAAAGTGGAAGATAAGTGCTATGATTGTGATAAGCCTTTCGGACCATTTCTAGTGCCGTGCATGCATGACCTTCACGCTTATCATTACCGATGTTTGCGGCGTTACTGTATCGACAGGCAGACTACGAGATGTCGGAATTGCGGTCGAGATTTTCCAGATGTCATTCCAATTCGTGAAAGTTATGCCACACATCTTAAATATTACGTCATTTTTGTTTGCTTCTATTTATATTTTCGTTTAATATTAGCGTTAATTAGATTCTTTCGGATGAATTTCCGCCCCTTATTGGGACGTCTTTATAACCGGCGCCGTAACCCTAATAACCCGTATTTTAGGCGTAAGCTTTTCCAAAGACGAATTATTGGAATCGAAATGCGTTAGAAATTATAGCATCTTTTAGTAATTATGTGAATGAAAATTAGCCCAATAATCTGATTTTTTATTGTAATTTGTTTTCATAAAATGTGTAATCTATTTTAATATTTTTAATCTTATTCAAGTTAATCATTTAACCCTTTTAATAATTTTGTTTAATTGAATTTTAGTATAAAAATTTTAATTCAAATATTTAAACTTTATTTATGCTGTCTTACGTTTAATATGATAATTTTTTAATTGTCCTCATTATCCAAATAATCAGGTGTTTCGGTTGAAAGTTAATAAACTCATATCTATAAAATGTCTCAAAAACTCATTATTTCTTATTATAAACACTGATGATCATACCTACCGGTTTCAGCCTGGATTTTAATTTCTAATAACTCGGCGCGCATGTGATGGTAATCTAATGTTAATAGTGATTTCCGATAAATTTTGGCTAATAATTATTAAAATTAAAATAATTAAACAAAACTAAACACATTTTAGTTATATAAAGGATTTTAATCGTCGTTATTGACTTAAAATATATTAGAGACTCGCGCCCACATTTATTTCCCGTCCCACTTTTAATTCCCGTTACATATATACAGTATTTCCCACACCGCGCCAACACTTGCAGCCTTAACGTATTACGCTTTACGCATACTAATTCAAATTCAGGTACAATTTGTTGGTCTTCGCTATAGTATTCCATTACATTTCACGAATTTGATTCAATTTAATTTACTTTTATAAAAATATTTTGTTTATTATTGTTTGCTATCAAATATACTGTATTCTTCGGATATTAATGAATTAAGCAGTTTATATGATATTAAGTAATAGATAGAAATGAAGTGATTGGTGAGTATCCGAGTAAATAACTATTAACCATAGAAAGTCAGAATTAAATGCATTTTATTCATAAAAAATTTGAACATAAATGGTTTAAACTATAATTCAATATTATTGAAATGTTTACTAATAATCACACATATAATAAGCAAACTCTGATAATACAATAATAATGCTATGAACTGATATAATGTTTAACAAAAATTTAAAAAATCACTAAAACAAATAAATATGCAAATATTTTTAATTGTAATACAAATGTTTATTGCAATTAATGTTTAATGTAAATCATTGAAATTTTAATATATAAATACAAGAAAAATTAATTTTATACAAATAGGTATTGCAATCATTTTGCATTAAATAATAATGTGAAAAACAAATGAATAAAATATTAAAAATCCAAACCAATCTTATAGTAATTTGGCAAAACCATCAAATATGGTAAAATCATAAGTTTTCGATTTTGTAAACCAATATCTATTAATATACCAATTAGTTGTTTATGAAAGAGTTGACGATTAGTTTGTTTTGTTGGCATATAATGTTGAATTGACGCGTTAATCATAGTAATAATAATGTAGCAAAACTTCATTATGTAAAACCGTTTCGCTATTTTGGCTGTTATTGTGAGAATTGTTGAAATCATAATTAAGAGAATTACGCATAATTTGTTAACGAAGTACTTCTTTAAATGGGTTTCTAAGCTTTCGTAGATAGCGGTAACTTTGCGATAGTTTTTGAAGCATATCTCACACGTAATATTCTGTTCCGCAACGCAATGATAGCTTAAACACAAATCATGATATATTACATTATGAACGCATGGCCGCACAAATTTACCACCACTTTTATGGCAATGCGAACATACTATTGGATTATTATCGATATCAGTAACAACTATTATCGGTTTAATTCGATTCATTTTTTAATTAAATGTTCGAATTAGAAATAAATGTATTGAGTGTTTTATTACTTTATAGAAACTGTTTTTATAGTTTGACGATTTATTAACGCCACTTAAAGTGTACATTAAATGTTTTTGCACTTAACATAATATTAACGTAATATTTAAACCTAAAGTTTATAAGCCAGCATACAGTTTAAAATTTGCAGTTTGATTACAACGTCAGAGTTAATGTAGAGATTATGAATTATGAATCAAACTTACGTCAAATCCGTTCATTATTTGCATTAACTAATGTCGAAGCGGAGAAGGGATGCTGTCGTGTCGATTGGGGTCGTGATTACATCGGGAAGAGTCAATAAGTTTATTTAATTTTGATAATCATTTAAATTATATACCAATTTCTTTATGATAAGCCCGTAATCAGAATATGATTTTTAAAACCATTTATAATTAACTGCGAAAATGATGAAATAGAGAATCCAAACCACATTCCAATGATTCCTCCGATATTACATAATAATTGATAGAAACTCATTTTATATGTTTCTATGTATACATCAAGCAATGAATTTTCTGGTATCAAATTTAATTGTGTTTTACGTTTATTTTTATGAATAGATTGTTTAATTGTGTAATACTTTACTAAACAGTCTTCAACGCAATAATTAGAACACGATTTATAGTTATTACTAAAACCATTAATGTTATCAATATTATTGCAAAACTTTAAACTTGAATTATTAGTAAATTTTCTTTTCAGATACATTTTAAGGTTCAGTCTAAATGGTAAACAATTATTATATGCAATACGATAGTAATTGATTAAACAGTCAATCAAACAGTTTTGATCATGTTTTTCGTTTAAATCTATTCTATTTGATAATTTTATATATTGTTTGCAACGATTTTTAGCTGTGTTTAATTTTAACTTTTCAAATACAGTATAAATTAAATTTATTTGAGAATTATTTTTGACAAAAACTCCCATCTCTTTGGTTTCAGTGTATCGATATATCATTGAATGATTTCGGATAAATAATGAAGAGTTGAATGTGAATATAACTTTATCTAAAACGTGATTCCGATGTGAATCGAATAAATCGAATTTTTCGGTTTGGTTTAGGTTTGCGAAAAATATAATATTAAGCAAAAGTTTAGTTTGACTGAATAATGAAATTTCATAATCAGGTTTCTGACATTTGACTAAATATTGATTGAATTTTATATTACACGATACTATTGAAGAAAAATAATCGTTAAATGATTGATAAATTTGTCGATATGTATAGTTAGAAACGTGTTGTAAAGTGTTTGTTTGATTATCTTCTAATTTAGGAAAGATTTTGGTTATTCTCACGAATTCGCTGTAATTGATTACGAAAGTAAAATCAACATAAGGTATTGAGTTCTTATTGTAAACATTTCTTCGAATTATTATTTCGTATTTCAAATAAGTGTCAAATACTTCCCAAATCTGCCATAACATCAGACTTATAAGCGACACAATAGTAAAATATTTATATAGTTTTTTTAGTTTAGAAATTTGAAGTTTAAAAATTTCCCAATTTTTCAAAAATAACTTGATTACGATAAATAGTTGAATAAAGAGGTGATGAATACTATAACCAAAAAACATTGATATCATACCACATAACGAACATAAATATGTTATAAAATCCATTTTTGGTTTCGATATATAAATAAATTGTTCGTTCAATGAGTGCATAATTATAGTCTTTATATAATTTTCATAAATGTATATTTCTTTTTCATAAATATAGCTGACATCAAATAATCTATAATAAACATTTAAACAGTCTTTTCGACAGAAAGACGAAACAAACTTAAGTTTTTCAAATGATAAGTCACAGTTAGATTTATTATTATAATCAGAACAGATTTTAATATTGTTTATATTATTTGAATGAATCCAATTATAATTACAATTACATTTCTTAAACTCCATTCGTTGCATATGTCTTACAATACAGTCATCTCTTGATTGTGGCAAATCATCGAATGCTTCATTTTTGTTATAATCATAACAATTTGTTTCGTATGGATATGACAATAATAATGATTTCAATACATAAATTTTATAATTCTTACCAATTTTATGAAAACTTCTATAAAAATGAGGCAATGAATTCCGTGTATGAATAATGAATGATAAGTTTTCTGTTTTGCGAATTTTTAAACTTACATAAATACCCTCACGATATGTTGTACTAAAACTTTTGTTTAAGAATTTATTGCTTAAATATGTGACACAATTTAAATTATTCTGCGTATAACTTTCAATAACGGATGAGAATTGATTACAATTTCCTACATTCCATTTTTTCCCGTTTTGGAAATAAAAATTACACATAACCGAATTTATTATATAATCTCCATATGTTTGGTTTTTAAATTTATTATATACTTTATTAAAATCATAGCACACAGATATAGCAGGTATTTCATGTTCAAATATTCCAACTTTAATATCATTTATAGTTTTGAATTTCGTATATTCAAATGTATATTTAATAATATGATAACTGAATAAAATAAGTGTTAATAAAATTCCAAAACGTTTCCAATTAATTAATTTGAAATGATTTAAGTTTAATTTAAATATTTTAAACTTCATATTATTTTCAACAATTTTAGTGCTATTCTATACAACGTCTTTATAATCAAATATATTTTTCCGAAACATACAGAAAGTTTGAAAGTTTATTGATTTTAATCTTTCCTTTACTATTTTTCAGCATAGATAGTGTGAGCTCACTTTCTCTGTGAAAAGTCTATCTTATTAGTTAGATTATGTTTGCTTATCTGTCCATTTTTCACAGTGGAATTTTCCATTACTTCAATACGTTCTTTATTTGCTTAATCAATACTACTGTCAGTTAGCATTTTAAAAAACCATAGAAGTAAAAAGCTAGGTTTAGATTATGCTTATAGCTTATAAAATATAAACCTTTTTTGAGAACTATTTATAATTTTAATTTTAAGATAACAAAAACATGTTTGTGTAATATAAGAAAATAATTCATCAAAGATCAAAACTATATAATTTACTATAAAATTTATTCTTGTAAACAGCTTACTGTAATGAAATATTTTAATATTATTAGTTCCTCAGTTAAGTGTTCCGTCAGTCCATTAAGATATTAAAATCAATATAAAGTTGTGTCATAATTTCTGACAAAACGTATTTAAGTTATTTGCATTTACTTAAGAAAAATTTAACTACTATATAATAGATAACATAAATTAAGTTAATTGATTAGAGTATTATAAATTAGTAATTGGAAATTATAATACAATTTTTATAAATAGAAAGAAAATTTCTTGAATAATGTACTTACTGAATAAACTTTTGCTGATATTGATTATCAATTTAACATAAATTAATTTTGCATAATAGAAATAAATTAATTACATAAAGTAGAGTTGGTTTTGGAACTAGATTTTTAGGTATATATCTTGCCCATCACTATCAGTAGTGATGCACAAAAGTTAAAAGTTAAAGAAATGTCTTAACTCTTAACCTTAACTCTTAACGTTATTTTAACTTTAACCTTAACCGGTTAATAACATTCTTAACTTTAACTTTGACCGGTTAAACAAATTTTGACTCGAGTTAACTCACTTTTTTGAGTCCATAGTTTAAACTTAATTAAAATATTAAATTTGAGTAAAATATAACAAATTAAAAAATTAAATTATAATTAAATTTTTATAATAGAAATTTACAACGTGAAAAATAATTATATTTAAATATTTAATTAACTTTAAAACTAAAATTATTTTTTAATTACCCGATTTCTTAAAAAAAATTCATGAAAAATTATATTAAAAAAATAAATAGAGTTAACCTGTTAACTCGGGTTATGCTTTAAATTAACCGGGTTAAAAAATCTCTTTAACTCTTAACTTTACCTCGTCCAAATTTCTTAACTTTTATCCTTGACTTTAACCGGTTAATCGGTCAAGTCAAAAGTTAACCGGTTAAAATATTCATCTCTAAATATATAACAATTTTTCAAATATGCTATATCTATAAAATAATTTTTATAATATTTTTATTTTTAATTATTATTAGGGTTGTTAACCTTTTTATGTTTTATGATTTTATATTTATTTGCATTTGAGTAAAAAAAATTTACAACAAATGTTAAACGAAAATTTATAATATTTTGAGTTTTTATTTTGTATTTCCATTTGTATTTTTAATGAATTTATATATTATTTTATAAAATTTAATTATAATTAAATAATACATGGATTTTTTAATTTTTGAATTTTTAATATATATTAACATATAATTGATTAAATGAAGATAAAATATATAGTGAGCAATAATTTTTGATAACGATGTTTAATGGAGTTTTTATTATTTCGTTAACAAAAAAATGTTTTCAAAATAATAAATTTAAAAATACTAAGATTGCACTTCACCTGTTTTGGCTCAGTTTGAATATTTATATGGTATATATTTCATTACAAAAATATAGTTTATTTCCTAATTAAATATATTTTAGATTAAATATAATTACAATAATTTTATGTAATATGATATCTTTTACTGTAATTGTGTTCGCTATTAAACATTTCCGTTGATGACGTTGAGAATAGTATTTATAGATTTCCATTGCCAAGAAAACTTTTTTTAAACTGAACTGTGTGTACTTTTTTTCAGTGAATAACGCAATTTACATGCCAATTATTGTTAAAAATAATGATGCGCAACACTCGAAGGATGGTGACCGAGCTCCGTGTATTGGGATTTAAACTGGACTTGAGCGTGAGCATTGGTAAGCAGTTACGCATAATATACATGGTTATTTAAGTTTAAGCTTTTAAAAGTAAATCTTTGCTAATAGGAACAACATGCTGATAAATGTTATCAAAACCTAATTGAAAAAATTATTCTATTCTATTTATTTTTATAATTTTAACACTATTTATTAGTGAAAAAAATTATAATTAATTAATTGGGCTTAAATCGACACACGGGTTAAACTATAAATTAAACCTCAATCGTTCTCATTTTAGAAAGCGTGAGCGCAAGAGCGGGTATTATCGTTGAGCGCAAAATCACTGATAATAATTGAAAATAATAATTTGAACCAAAAAGAATATAACTTACAAAAGTATAAGAATATATTTTTTGTACAAGTTTTGAATACAGTTTCTCTACACATATGCATTTGAAACAAAAATAAGCTCTCTATTATTGCCAGCAAGAAATCCAAATATAAGCTCATTAATTAATTCCTTGCGAGCACGAGAAATGACTGATCAGTTTTAGTGATGAGACACCAAATCAAAAAGTTAACGGTCGTCACAACAATAATGATGCTTAAAACCACGATTATGTATATAAATATGTCGAAAAACGTAAAACTCGTTTTCACCACATGAGCGTCAAATCGTATCGATTTATTGCGATTATAAATCAAATCATTTTCGGCAACAGATGTTTGATCGATAGTTCTCGGCGTCGATGAACTAAGTTTGGTAACTGTTGTGCTGAGTTTGGTTTCGGATTCCGTCGTAAACTTTGGCAATTTTTTTACACAGTTATCACTTTCATCACTAAAATCGCCGCAATTGTTTCGGTGATCGCATTGAAGGTAAGCTTCGATGCAGCGATTATTATTGCACTGATACTCAAGTTGTGGATCGCATTCCATTTGGTTCACTAGAAAAATGAGAGTTTAAAATTTAAATTTAGATTCGCATTTGGCATACAATCGAACAGAAATTTATTTATGCATTTTAAAGTTAGACCTCTAGCAGTAAAATACCAAATATTAATTGACAGCGTGTCGGATGGCATGAATAATGAAAACAAATGAGTTCATAACTCATTTAACGTTA
>JAQGAW010005011.1:0-10174 GCA_034698025.1 Phthiracarus crinitus | reverse complement strand
GGTATCCAAAATGGTATCCAAAATGGTATCCAAAATGGTATCCAAAATGGTATCCAAAATGGTATCCAAAATGGTATCCAAAATGGTATTCAAAATGTTAACCTTCGTAATAAATAAAAACTCTTTTAGATTTAGTTTGTGGCAATTGATATGCGACGACAGGTGTTGCGCGATCGACAAACTCATTGGGGAATTGTGCGAACAATGACTTCAAATTCATCACATCGTTGTGATCGGCTCTGTATGGATCGATATGAAACTTGTTGACCGATTCAATACGCGTTATATTAGTATTAAACGTCACATTATAACCAATTAAATATCTCACGCTATATTCCTAACATAGTTTTAATTACAACAGATAAGTTCTTATTTTGTTAATAATTTGAATTATTTATTACAGGATCAGGAGTTGTGAAAATTAGTGAATTAGAGGATTCCATGTCCAGTTTGAAAACTGAAATCATATCATTGAGTTGAGTCCAAATCTTGTTGTTGTTGTCTTTGTTCCAATCTGGCCATAACTTTATTGCATCCGAATTAGGTTTTGGCCAAATATGTTCAATTCTTGCAATTTTTGTTAAACGTAATACATTGTCATTTAATTTAATTCGAACCACTTTTGTTTGACCATCAATAGTAAGGAACAAAACCACAACTTTATTGATACAAATCCTTGCACTGGTTTTATAATTTGATTACGTCTACAAATATCAGTGAAATCTTCACAAAACACTAAATCTTTACAAAGAAACGGAATTAAGACTAAAATCAAATAAACAACTTTGTGCATAATTGCGATAATTATCAAATTAATCAGACGTCTAAAGCTTAAATCTATTTAAAATACTAAAATTTTTGAATCTAATATATTCTTTTCCATAATAGCTTGGAAATCACGTTTCATTTTCATAATCTAAAGTCAAGATTATGTATGAAACTTAAACATACGAGCACTTAAATTGTTGTCATTATTACCAGATTCGAATCAGTGTTAAATTTAATTATATTGTTATGAGTTTAATATGAAACAGTTAATTATGAAACATACGATATATTTTAATTTAAAATTACTGTCCAATATCTAATAATCTGTAGTATTAACGGTCATCAAAAAATTGATTTAAACAATAAAAGTTTGTATCACAAAACGTTGGAGGATATTGTTATGCAATAACAGTGAAAATAATATATGATTTATTTAAGTATTTTAAAAGAATATGTGCTGACAGTAAATATTTACTGTATTATTAATTCTTACTAACAAATAAGATTGTAGAGCCGTGAATGATTAGCAATAATAAGACATTTTTTTCATAATAGTAATTTTTTATTATTATTAACTTATCTTTAAATATGATTTATAAATTATAATTTAGACTCGAATCTAATTTGTTTCTTAAATTTGTAAATTTTATTTTTCGTTTAGTTCTGTATTAGTGATTGAAAATATTCATATTTTAATTACCTTTACCGAACCTAAAATTATCTTTACCGTTTCATTACCGGTAGTAAACAAAAATCAAATTTCATTACCGGAGCTAATATCCAAATTCATTGTCGTACCGGTAATGAACAAAAATTTTCAATCACTATTCTGTAATTTTTATAATAATAATAGAGTAAATCGTGAAGATTTCACTCTAATTTTTTGCCAAAATAAAGTGATTAACCATTTCAAGGTTTTTGCATCAATAAAGTTGTGGTTTTGTTCCTTAACATCAATAGACAAACTAAAGTGATTCGAGTCAAACTTAATGACGAACACATAAATAAAGCAAAACTTTGGCCAAAATTTAATTCAGAATGAGAATGTATTTGACAAATCATTAGAATCTTCTAATAAAGACTCGTTAAATAAGATTTTGATTAAATTTTGTCTATAAATTGTTAAATTTTTAACTATTACGGAAATTGTTAAAAATTAATTAATTATTTATTTTGTATTATTTTAATTTGTTTTCACATTCTTTTAAAAAATAAAATGTATTAAATCTTAAAATTAAAGGTGTTTATAGTTTGACTTAAACGAAACAAAACCAAACCAAACCATTAATTTCACTTTTCGATACAAACAAAACCAATTAATAAAATTTTAAGAAAATCCAAACTAAACCAAGACTTTTCCATTGCATTTTAGTTAAAACCCAAATAGAAAACCATCAAAAAACATAAAATTGTTCAAATTTTGAACCAAATCAATCCATTTAAAAAACGATTGGATTAATACATGGTTTTATCCAAAACCATGAACACCTTTACTTAACACTTCAGCAGTAAACCGGGATAAATACAACCCCAAGAACACTTTGCGCGCTAACAACTTTTTTACTATAAGTGGAAATATTTTGGGGATTTAGATATGCCTCAGTTAATTATTTCTGCTTAAATTAGTATTTTTTCAGTTCATAATCAATAAAAACAAAATTTATAATAGCCCTAAACTAAGTATGGGGTAACTTATTACCCAACAATACCTTAAACGGATGGCAATGCTTTTCAATGGTATATACTCCTTTGAGTTAAAATTTTCTGTATAGCAAGACGAGTTTATTCATAGGGGTGTTGCGCATAAAATCTGATGCGCAACACCCCTATGAATAAAAAAAATAAAAAAGCACTGTGAAAGGCATCAAAAAATTATTATCCCATATTACCTTAAATGTTATTTTATTAGTGTTACTGCTGAAGTGTTAATAATAATTGTTTTACACATATTTTGTCATTAAATTATATTTATTAATTTTAATAATAATTGTTTATATAAGAAATAACTAATAAAAAAAATAAAATCGTTAATGAACCAACAATAAAATTAAAGAATATTAATCAAAATATGAGTTAATCAACTGATTAGAAAAAATTATGAAAAGGTAAAAAAAATAAAAGTTAAAAATTAAAAAAATGTATATTAAAAACCGTCGGCGATATAATTCCATAAAATAAAAATAAAATTTTTTAAACTTATTAAAATATCATATTATATATTTTATTACAGTTGATTGTATTGTATTAAAGTAAATTAATTTTCAATAAACTTTAATGTTTATGCTATAATATTTAATATTTTGTTTGTATTTTAATTTTGATTAATCAAAATCAAATTATCAAATTAATTTGGTTTTTAATTTGATTTCAAAAAGCGATAAAACACTAGATTTAGGGATCGAAAACCTATGGAAATCTAATTGCATAAACATCAGTCATATTATAGTAATTTTAATAATTTTTCAATAGTTTATTAAAAAATAAATCCTATTTTTAAATTTGCACTATATTTTAATGTATTTTAAATTTTTATTATTGTTTTAAATTCTTTATTAAGATCAATTTTAAGTATTTTGATTCAAATAAAAAACAAGAACAGCACATTCACAGAAAACACACTTTTTAAAAAATTTATTGAAAGATAGAATTATATAAAATGGATTCGATTGAGCTTAATTTGTTATTGCTATTATTTGCTAATTTTAATGATTATCGCTATAAATTATATTTTGCTATTTTAAATGCAATTTTTTCACAAGTTTGAAAATTGTCATTTATATCAACAGTTATGCAGACCCCATTGAATATTCTAAAATAAATTCCATAAGAAAAATATTAGTTTAAAGTATTTTTAAAAATTTCAAAATTTCTTTACAATAAGATATTAATGTAATTTTAGTCCCCTTACTTATTAAAAATTGAGTAACAAAATTTTTGTTTTTTTGAAATTTTGCTAACTTTTTAAATATTATGTAATATTTATTAAAAAAATAAGATCTATTTTTGTTGAAATTTTAGGACAATTTTGCATCAAATTGTAGAGCTAATTTGATATGCAAATAAATGCTATTATTTTGAAGCTTTAGAAATAAAACAAAATACCAACAAAATTAAAATAAAATATAATTAACAAACAGTGTAATTGATATTTTAAAACCAAAAAAAAAATAATTAATGAACAAAATTATTTAAGTTAAAATTTACTAAAAAGTGAACTCAATATGAATTTGTTCTTTAGTTAATTCTTTTCTTCATAAATATTTTATATTAGAATTAAGTAAATTTAGGAAATTATTAAAATAAATATTAATTATATGAATGAAAGTAAACTTCAATAGCATTATAATATTTAGCAACATATCTTCTATAAAATTTAAAAATTAAATTCTTATTTTAAATTAATATTTCAAGGAAAACGGTAAAAATATTAAAAATTTATTAAAATTTAATATTTACTTAGTGATAAATTGAGTAATATAAGCAAAATTTTATAATGGTTTAACATAAATATTTAGAATTCTTTTTTGAGCACAATATTAAAAACATATCATCAATGTAAGGTTGCTAATCAATTAGAATAACACTATTATAGTGTTGATTTAAGTTTTGAAAGTTAAAGAAAATGTTAATAATTATCATAAAATGTTAATAAAATACAATCAAAATTTTTTCCATTTGGTAAGTCATTGCATAGATATTTTATACATTGAAACTGATTAAAGTTTAAAAATATAAATTATGAGAAAAAAACGTTAAGAAATTAATTCATTTATAGAAAATTTTGTGACAAAGATATCAAAAACTTAAGTGTTTGCAATGTCGTGATATGAGCACATATCCATTTAAAATTTTAAAAAATATGTATAAATAAAAGTATTCATTTTAATGTTACTGAAGATTCCATATTTAACTTTTATTTAAAAAGTTTTTAAATTGTAATTCAATTCATTTGTTCTATACAATAACTTAATTATAATTTTCGGTAAAACATTTAAAATTTTAAGTGCATCCATTAATTTTAATATAAAAATCTTTATTTTACAAACCACATATATTTGTTTACACCTTCATATTCTAAATTATTTTTGAAAAGAAAAAAAACGGAGTGTGGTGGATCTCTAAAACATTTTTCAATTAATTTGGGTAGTATAGATTTTCAGACTTTTCTAATACACACATATCGTTACTGTCATGATATATGACTTTACAGTTTGATTTTTAATTTGTTTTAATTACTCATACCATTTTGTTATTTTATATTATTAGACATTAATGGTATATTCAACTCAATTTAGTTATAATTCGAAAATTACTCAGATTCTCGTTTGGATATTTGTAAAATTTACAACATTTATACACTCAATATATGTCTACACTATATGTAAAATCCAGACATGGCAAGGATATGGGTGACCACTAAACTTGCCGTGTGTAAAACCACTCGTCATTAAAATATATCGGAACGTTAGATGTTTAGTCAATGATTTTCATTCATTTTTTATTTTATATATAATCACTATTATCGATTATTTTATTCTTCAATCAATTTTTAGTAAATCAATACTTTAAAAGGTATACGCTTTATTATCCATCACATTGTTATATCGTTTTTCCAAACACGAACATACAACTATTTTCCACAAAATATGTGAATTTTTAACATGGATAGAATACTGGTAACCACTAAATAGGTTACCAAAAAAGTTAGACTAGTATGGATTTTCTTGATTTGATTTTATATAATATATTTCTGCAACAATGAATTTTTAAAATGACTTTTAAAAAGATTTTTTAATTTTTCCAACAATTAATTTTTCTTAAAAAACTCCTATGCTGAAAATTCCTTTAATTAATATTTAGAAAAATACCCTTAATAAATATAAAGAATTAACACCTACAGACAGACAAACAAACAAACAGACAGACACACACATACACGGTCAGACAGACAGACAGACAGACAGACAGAAATAAAAATAATTTTCTTGATATAACATCATAAAGTCAATTTACATTCAATTGTGAAATTACTGGTTTAAATTGGTTTTTAAATTGTTTACCAATAATGCCATTCTTTAGTTTGAACTGTATTTTCATTATTTATATGGCATCTGTTTGCCATTTCTTAATAGTTTTTGTGTATGATGAATCGCTTTTAAAATTGTTAGAAACTATATTAGTTTCCATTTGAGCACGTGATAACGCGTCAATGTGTTCTATCTTAGAACCCGATCAATGCTCGACATTGAATGTATATAGCGAGAGGATGCTCAACCAACGATATAGTCTTCGATGGTTGTTCTTAAAATTCAATAACCATTTTAATGCTTTATGGTCATAATCAACTTTGAATTGTGTTCAATCCAAATATACTTTAAAGTTTTCAATTGAGTCAACTAATGCTAAGCACTGTAGTCGAGTAACGCGATTTAGTGTCGCAGTATAATGAAATTGGATGATTTTCCTGATAATGTATATCAGAGATCCATATTGTACTCGTATGTAAAATAGAAAGAGTGTGGAGAGATGTTAAAGAGTTAATTCCGAAAATCACAGCAAATAAATCTCTTGAACCTTATTTAATACAATATATGTATTTTAAAAAGTTTAAGCGTAATACTGTTGGCGAAATATATGAAGAATTACTTAATCATATTAAAATTATATATCCCGGTCCGAACAAAGTTGGATTAAAACTTACAGAACTTTAACGTAATTTTATTAAAAACTGTTTTTACATTGTTGCCTTTTAGCGCCTTTAAAGTAGACTATTAATAAACTATTTTATTCTATTGTTGCTTAAAAATGCTGTTTTTACCTCTTAAAGTGCACTTTTACCAAAATTTTAAATTTGATCAAAGATTTTTCACAGAAATTCAATCAATTTTCTCAAAGAAAATTTTACTTTTTGTATATACTTAACAATTGACAATATAATATCAGTTTATTTTATTAAAATTAAGGTGTTAAATTTGGAAGGTGTTATTATTTGTGATTTATATTAAATATTTAATAAAATATTAAAGATATAAAGTTATAAAATAGAATTAATTAAATAAAAGTATTAAAAAATTATTTTTATTTTAATTAAAATATTTTGTTAGAATATTATTCGTTTAGTTTAATGATACTGACAATAGACTAATATTATTTATAAAATAAAATTTATCTACAGTTTAAAAACGTATAATCTTAACAATTTAACGGATCGTAAAATTTAATTGATTTTTATTAATAAATATTGAATTTAACTTTTTAAATTTATAGAAGTTTAAACATCAGATAAAAATTATATAAATAATTAAATTAAAATCTATATATTTATTTTATTTTGAATTAAACTTTAAATTTTAAAACTTACGGTTATTTATTTGACTTAAGATAAAAACAAATTTTTTAAAGAAAATTAAAAATAAATTAAAGTAAAACTTACAATTTATTGAAACATTCTGTTGTTTAAGAATCGATGTTAAATCAATAGACAATATAAGTTCTATAATTAAGTCAAATATAATGATAGTAAATATTTTTTGACATATCATGACAGAATATTTTATTAGATAAAAGAATATTTTAAAATAACAATATAAAAGAATAACAATTCATTTACTTGAAAATAAAATCTTCGGAAATTTTTTTTATTTATTAAAAAATTTTCTTATTTATATTGCTAAATAATGTTATTAACTTTCTAATTTCTTTGTCTTTTTATTAAAATCATTATTAAATTTGTAATTAAAATAAAAATATTTGTTATTTATACTAAATTCATTAGACATTAGGATTATAAATTGTAAAATTATTTTTTTGATGTTGAATTTACTCTTTATATAAATTTTCAAAACATGAATTCATGGACTAACAAATGAATGTCTCATATAAATTGTTTATTATAATTATTAGAATTTTCAAAATACATAATAGTGTATTTTTTTAAATGTTTATTAAAAATTTAATTCATTATATTTTTATTTCACAATTCAGAAAAGATATTTGTTATTAAGTATATAATTAAGCGCTAATGTTCAATTCACTCATTACATTTCGTTAATAAATGTTAATTGAATTAGAGCTTAGTTTACAAAATTAGAATTAAAGTTTTAAATAAGTATAAATTGAAAATCAAGTATACGAACACCAAGTTTATATTGACTGATAGTGTAGTTTTAATTTTAAATTTAATTTAGAAATCGGTAAAATTTTATTTTTATAATAATTAAAGATTATAAAATTAATCCCTTAAAAAATAATAATTTGCTATAAATTTCATAAAGTTTAACATAAGTTTCAAAAGAAATCTAATATTTTTCAATACAATTTCAGGCTAGGGAACGGGTAATGTTTACTAAACATTAGTGTTGTTTTACTTTCAATTATTAATTTTGCTTAACAATATAAACTAAAATTAAAATGACAAAAAATATTTAAAAAACAAAAATTTTGTATCTTCTATTGAATTAACTTATAATATTATATAAAGTGTGCTCATTGTGTATGTTAATACTCTTTCTTGTTTAATTTATTGCTATTATTGGATTGATTATAATAATTTTAAAAATTTTATTCTTTTTACCATTCCTATCATATTATTAATAATTTATAGTACAGTTGTTTTGATATATTAGACAAGAAGTTGAAGAACTGAACAAATCCAATGTCATCATAAAAGAGTTTACGGTCGCTGATTACCAACGATGGCTAGAGTGGGATCGTTTGGAGAAATTACGTACCGATAAGAAGACAACACCGGAAGCTTTAAATGAAGCGGATTTGGAGACTGAACTGTCACTATTAGAAAGATCGTCGGAGACTATTAACAATCGGAATGTGAAACCGAAACCAAGAGTTCATAAGCGTTCACAAACACAACAAAAATTCGGACCAAAGCAGGAAACGATAACAGACAAACCTATCGATGATACAGTTAAGTCCTTACGCACATATAATAAACGAATCATTGATAATAACCGAACAGTTCATAAATCGGGTCGTATTTTGAAACGGAACGTAAAATACAAAGACGTTAATATTTAATAGTTTTGTGTTGTTTAGCTGAATATGTTTAATTAACAAAAATCAAATTTAGTTTTTAATTTCAAAATTTTCTAATTGTTATTTAGTAATATATAATTAGGATTTTAATTTAATTAATTATTTTAGATTTTAAATGGTAAATAAAATTACAACACAAACATAAATATAAATTAATATAACATACACTATACTTTATATACATTACATATAACAACGATTTTTGTAATTTATGTTTTTTAAATTTAATAATTTCTTGCTTATTGTTTTTTTGTGGATTGTTGCTAAATTGAGATTAATCTCAAGTTTATCAAAATCCAGCGGGGAAGTGAAGCACGCGGTATATAGATTTCATGCTTACTTCGCCTTTATTTTACTAAAAACCTATTAATCGATAACATTATTAATATTTTATTACTAAAAAAGTTTGAAAACGTTTGTTGTAATGAAACGTGTGTTTCATACGGCAGTCTATGCTTTGTTTCCGAGAACATAAGTCGCATTTATTTAAATTTAAATGAATTATGTTATTTTTTTTAATTAGCAAAAAAAATAAAAATCTTTGGAAATGTTGCTTCAGTGTTAAATTTGAGAATTTTATTAAGTATTGTCGAAATTTGTTACAGACAATATCAAAATTATTAGTAATCGAATAATATTAAGCAAATTAAGGCGTTGAATTGGTAATAAATTATTTTTCTTTCCAATATTATGATATTAGCAAAAACGTCGTGTACATTTCTGAGTATAATAAATACACTACTGTATTACATTAAACTACATAATTTAAATTACGATTAATTGATATTTAAATGTAATTAAATTTATATTGAAATAAAAAAAACTTTTGAAATAAAAATATAAATATTAATCGAAATTAAAAAGTAATTGAAATAGAAATTAAAGTAAAAATCAAAATGTAAATGCAATTTAAATTTAAAACATCATATGGAAACAACACTAAATAAATCTTACAATTTATATTTGATTGGCTTCTTATTGTGTTAATAGACTAATATTTTACTTTAAATCATATTTAATTAACTTACTTTATAAAGGTTAATTAAGAATATTTTAATTCATTATTACCAGAAAAAACATCGGTGTAATTCTGATGGTCTAATTAATTTTTTAAAAAAGCCTAAGAGTGGGTAAACATTAGTGTTGTATCCATTTATTAAAACTGAAATTGCAATTTAAAATATAAATTAATTTGCATTTCGATTATTAGAATTTAAAATGAAATGAAAATAAAATAAAAATTAAAAATTGGAATAGAAATGCATGATATATAACTTAAATTAAATTTTGTAAAAGAATTGAAATATAAATAAATGTCATTTGTAAAATTGAAATTTAAATGCATTTTATATAA
>JAQGAW010005010.1:0-10177 GCA_034698025.1 Phthiracarus crinitus | reverse complement strand
ATAATCGGAAGAATTAAAGATATGGTTATAAGAGGTGGAGTTAATATATATCCGCGAGAAATAGAAGAATTATTGCATACTCATTGTGATGTGATCGATGCATATGTATATATTATACAATTACTATCTTTATATTGTATCTATAAATTTTTGTAATGAATCTTAATAAAAGGTGATCGGAGTTCCTGATGAGCGTTTG
This sequence comes from Phthiracarus crinitus, assembly GCA_034698025.1. Taxonomy (NCBI): domain Eukaryota; kingdom Metazoa; phylum Arthropoda; class Arachnida; order Sarcoptiformes; family Phthiracaridae; genus Phthiracarus; species Phthiracarus crinitus. The sequence continues at coordinate 9,978 of JAQGAW010005010.1, read as the reverse complement.
GGTGAAGAGCTTTGCGCTTGGATTAAACTGTCAGATAATAGTAAAATAATAGCTGATGACATAAAAGAATTTTTCAAAAATAAGGTTAGTTTAATAATTTTAATTTTCAGATTTTGAAAACTAAAGAAACCAATTTCCGGTTTTCTCTGTCTCTGTGTCACTCTTTTTGTATTTCAGTGAATTAAATTTTATTTTACTTTTAAAGATTTCATATTTCAAAATTCCACGCTATATTCTGTTTGTGAATGAGTTTCCTTTAACAACGTCTGGAAAGCCTAAAAAGTTTGTTATGAGAGAGAAATCATGCGAATTACTTGGATTAAAGGATTAATAATTTCTGATTATTAGAAAATATACTTGTATGACATTACATCATTTTTAACATTTTTCAATAAAGGTTTTGTTTTAAGAAAACATTTAATAAAACATTTAAGAAATATTTTACAATAACTGAATAAAAATATTTTTACTAGTGTTTAGCTCTCATTTTTAAATAAGTTTTAATATTCATTATTATATCATAATAAATGGTATTATAATTTTTAATGCTCGATTGAAATGTAATTTATTTTTCTAAAATGATTTAGCTTAATACCAAGTTTTTTATTTTTAATTCTAACCGAATAAGAAACTCAATAACGGTAACTAATCTCATAGTTTTTAATCCTTAAATTTAATTGTTAATCTTTTGCATCCATATTATAGAATTTTTTTGAATTTTTGAGAAAATAAGTTCATTTAATACATTTAAAATTTATTAAAAGTTACGATTAATCAAATAGAACTTCTATGCTTTTCCAAGATATTCACATATTTTTGCAACAATTAAAGTGTATTAATTAATCTGCATTTATATACATTTTGAGAGAAAACTCCATTAATATTATGTAATCCATTGATAAATCTGCATTAGAGTTTAAATATATTTTTATAATAAAAGTTTTTGAAAATAAAATGAAAGTCTGAATGGTTATTATATTTATAATTGTTTGAAGAGTGGAGTTTAGTAATATTAATTATAAACACGTCCCTCGTTTGGTTCTTTTAGTGAGTATTCCGGAGTCTGGTCTTCATGATTGCGAATCTTTGGCCAGACTCGCATATAGAAGGCGCTGCACGTTTAAACCGCGAAAACGCACACTTTTGGTAAATAGACGTATACTTAACGACTAACGATTTCATCATTCAATACATCACAATAAAATAAGTTTTAAAATCTATTTCTGTGGCTAAATACTTAGCAAACAGCGGAAATTGTTGTCACGAAGAAATGACTATTTATAAAAGAAAATCTATTATAGGGTCAAAATTAAAATAATAAACGAGATAGCAATCTCTTTGAGAGTAATATATGTTAAAGAAGTAGATCAATGTTACACTCACAATAATCATTGCAAATAAGTAAATTTCAAAGTGTTAAGAGTGAATCTGAGTGAAATAATTCAAAAAGAGGCAGCATATAAAAAATCTTTAATGTTATCGCAACGTTTGAGAGCAACTATATGCAAATAATTAAAAAATTCAAGTCAACGGACGTAATCTTAAAGAAAAAAATTACACATCTCGAAGATATGGAAATGTTTTTAAAATATGATATAAGCCCTATACGCAAATCTAGTGAATTATATCAGAAAGCCAGTTATCTCATACAGGAATTAATTGACGCTACAGCTATAGAATATGTGGATCAATGTAACAAAGATTTGAAAATGAATTGAGAGATAACATATTTGATAACATATTAAAATATTTGTTATATGCGTCCACGCGTTTTCTGTTATGACCGCTGTTTGAAGATGTAATAGAATTTCACTTCATCTACCCATTCAAGCGGACCTTTGATTATTTCACTAGTACTATGGGAGTGAGAGTATTATTTCTAGTTTTTGAACTTCCTTTACATCTTGCAGAAGCGGTCATAACAGAGAACGCGTGGCCGCATATAACAAACAAAGAAGTGATTCCTGATTTAACCATTTTATCGGATTGATTGTCCATTCGATCCATATCTTGTTGATATGGACGTATTACGCTTTCAAGTCACGAATGTCTTAGGAGAAGAGCTGACGTACTATTTTTTGAATTACTATAATCTTCTGAACTAATTATTTACATTTTCTCTTTCATTCACGATTCCGCTTCATTATTGTCTGCATGATATTGAATAATTTAATATATAATTTTTTTAGTTTCACACTCTTCCAATAGTATAATTTGTTCTGCGAATAAAGACATAATAAACATAAAACAACAAATTTTTCTGTATATATTAATATCATGTTTAAAAATATTTAACTATCACACAGTATCTCAAGTATTGAACATCACGTTATCATCAGATTCTAATTATCTTTCTAAATTATACTTTATTGTTTCTTAATTTTTTATTAACTCTTATTATAAGTATCAATTTATCCAAGTAGTGATTAAATATAGAATTCTTAAGTTTTATCATTTATAAATTAACTGTATATATAATATTTTATTGCTATTGATGATATTATAGAGCTTAATACTTGGGTACCTGTGAGATTGTTTTTGATATTTAAAAAAGAATATAGTTATTATAAAAATAAGTTGAATTATGTCTTTATTCTAAGAAAAAAAATTTCCGTTTTGGAAGTGTGAAACTTATGAAATAATTTATAATTTAAATTATTTGAAAAATTGTTACTTTCTTTGTTATATTTATAATGTCTGTTCATAAAAAATATATTGATTTAGAAACAATAAAGTTAACGTGATTTTCATGGGTGATTGTTAAATATTTTTAAACAACATATTAATATATCCAGAAATATTAGTTGTTTTATGTTTATTATGTCTTTATTGGCAGAACAATTTATACTATTGGAAGAGTGTGAAACTTAAAAAAAATTCTTTAAATTTAAATTTATTAAATAAATTGTTAATTAAATTGATAAAATCGTAAAACTTTAAAGGTCTTAATAGCAAATAAATATTATAGATACTGTTAATTATTAGCTTATGATAACATGATGTTCAATATTTTGGTTTCTGTGTAATTTTTAAATATTTTTAAACAAGCTATTAATAAAGCTAGAAAAATAAGTTGTTTAATGTTTATAATTTCATTATTCGCAGAACAAGGTTAGGTTAGGCTTGGTTATGTTTCCATATCTTATACCATTAGTGTTTTGGTATATATCTATCCATGTCATTCATACTTCACGACATTTGTATTACCATTAAATTATTGTAATAGGAGATGTAGTTTTTATTAATGATGATTCTCTAATTAAGTTATCGTAAAGTGTTTCGCCAATTGAGAACTTGTATATTATAATAAGAATTTAACTAATGTTTAGGTTTTATTCGGAAAACCATGATTTTTCAAATAACGATTTTAGTTTATCATGAATTACGTGTTGACTTCTATGACATTTCCAAAACAAATGATCTTTTATTGTACTGAATTTCAAAGGATTGTGGCATCTTTCACTTAAAATTATATTTTGACTCATACACTAATCATATTTTTCTTATTATTTGTTGACTATGATATGTAAAATTCAATTATTTAAAATTTATTCGAATTAATATTATTTTTCTTGTCCTACTATTCATCGTTTTATTGAATCAGAAGTGTGTGTTGTCACTGTAGGGAAATATAATTAACTTTTTTACGAATTTTTTTAAACTTAAAATAACGCCACCTCTTCGTCTTGACATCAAATAAACTATAAAACGCAAATATTCGTATTAATTAATCCAACAAAATTAAAGAAACAACTCTTAAATCAAATAATTATTGAAAATATTGTCAAATGGGTGTCAAAGGTTTGGTGCGAAATTGATACAGATTTAATTAGATCAGCATTTTTTTCGAATTTCAACAAGAAGGAATGGTATGAATTGGGTTTGTATGTGTTGAGATCGTTTTTGCTAGGGTTGAGGTAACATCTGAGAAAGCGGGATGGCTTTGTTGAAATTTTATAAAAACATTAATTTTAAAATTTTATTTTTAAATTTTAACTTTTCTTTATATCCCGACGAAGGCGAGCTTTATTTCTATTTAATATATAATTCGCATAACAAACCATGTTTGCGTTTTAATTTTTATCTTCTATTAATATCGAGCCTAATGATGCGCATTCATGACACAGTATTTTGCAATCAACAAAATTTTTATTTTTATAAAAATATCAATATTTATACTGTCTTTATTATAGTTTTTAATTTGCATTTTATATGAGACAGTTTTCTTGATATATATATATCAATGCCAATATCTTTAAGAGTGCACTCACTCTCTCTCTCTCTTCAGTTGGAAATAAACTGACCGTACGTTTAAGTAAACAACTTTAAAATAATTACAACTTTTGCCAACTTAAACGTACGGTCAGTTTTTTCCAACTGAAGAGAATGCACTCTGAAAGCTATTGGCATTGATATATATATCAAGAAAACTGTTTCATATAAAATGCAAAATAAAAACAAGAAAGAGTATGAACATACACAATGAGCTCACTTTATATTATACTAGTGAAACCCGTAGCTTCGCTCCTATCAATTGAACACTCTATTTATTCCTCATTTAACCCTCCAATATTTTCATTTACCCGTTTAAATCTACAGTGTGTTTATTAATTACACGGTTTTGATTTCTTAATAAAAACCTAATAATCATAACTATCATATCAAAATTAAGCTAAGATAAGGCGAAAATTTTGTTGTGCGAATATTTAGTAAACAAAATGTTGTCCTATCCTAAAAATTGTGTTTATTTCTCATAATCAGAGGGCGGATAAATCCCAAATAACCCAAAAACCACAAAATATCTTAAAATTCCGTTATAAACACCAAATATTCATTAAGTACCTTTATTTAACCAAATTTATATTTTTTTTTTATTGAAAAATACGTGTCGAAAACGAATAAATCAAAAATTATTTTAAATTTTTACACTATTTTATTAAATTTAACAAAAGTTTCAACTAAATATTATTAAAGATTTTAGATGGAAATCCAACTATGCATATGCAAATGTAATATGCATTGAATCAGTAAATGCAAGTAATGTTCTTAATATTATACCCTTAAAATAAGAATATTCTTGATAAAAAATGAGAGACTATTATAAGAAAATTATGCGATACACTAAATTAAAAAATATAATAATTCTTTATAATTTAAATCATGTTGTATATAATCACCAAATTTTAAAATTTTTGTACCCAAATAACTAAAAAATTTCTTGATTTGTTTTAATATACGCCATCTGCTCATAATATTGCGTATAACAAAGAGTAAAAGAGAGTTATAACTAAGGATGCGAAAAATAGGGACTAAAAAGTGTCAAAAACGAACGGAAAATCAGGAAAATAAAAACTTATTTTAAAAACTATATTTTGTTGTTAATAATTCAAAATTTGAAAGGTTTTAGGTTAAAAATATTTATTTATTATATAGCAAACTGAAACATAATTTTTAAAATAAATTATGCAATTTTGGTCTGCTTTGTAGTATTTTGGAAACAGAATAAAACTTTATTCTAAATAAGATATTCTGTTACTGTTATATATTAAGATACTCTGCTATTAATTGTTTCTGAGAAGCTAAATAATTGAAAATTTTGTAAAATGATTTAATTTTCCATTATTAAAAATTTTTCTTTCAAAACATTAGTTAAAACAGGAAAATTATGGACAATTTTCTTAAAACCGGGAGATTTAAAAAAATCCATGAAAACGGGAAAATCCGGAAAATTAATGTTATATAATTTTAATTAACAAAAGTTAATCGATTATTATAGTATTTTCTTTAAGATCACAAAACCTTTTCCATACCATAACAAATTTCTTCATCAAACTCCATACCAACTCCAATTAAAATATTGATGACTCCAACCAACTCCAACCAATAACATTTAAAACTTATCCCAACTCCACTCCATTCCCAATTAAATTTGAAAAATTGACTCCAACACAGCTAAGCCTATTTTCTCAACTCCAATCCCATTCCAATGGAGTTGGAGTTGCAATTTCTATCTCTAACCGATAACGAGAAACACTTTAAAAAGTTTTATTTTAACAATACTGTAATTAGTGAATTGGTTAGAAATGTGTTTTTCGGTATAACGTTTGAAGAAATTTTGATTGAGAAAGCATTGAATTTAACAAAAATTAGTTCATTCGCATTTTCAAACACAAATTTTTATATCAAAACATTTATTATTGTTGAAACACCTTATTCTAATAAGGCATCCGAATATGAAATATTTGATGCTCTAAATTGTATGGTAAAATAGAATATATTGAATTTCGAGGAACGTCTTTATTATCGATACCATCGCACGCTTTCACAGTTTTAAAACAGCTGAAAATTCTTTACTTATACAGCAATTATGAATTAAAGTCATTGGGTAACTATAGTTTCTATGAATTAAATAATTTAGTACAGCTTACATTCGATGGCACTGTTATTGATTCTATTCCTGACAATGCATTCAGTTTTCGTAGCAAAAGTAATAAAACGCTTATGTTATGGTTAAATCATATTCTGACAACAAATAGGTTTGTTTTAAAAATTAGTTAACATCATTGTTGATATTTTACAGCTTAGAATAACAAATGTGAAATTCATAACAAAAATTATATTAAAAATGTTTAAAGTTAAAAATGAATTTTGCAAATTATTTTGAAAATTAATACATTTTGTAATCTTAATAAGGACTATTGGTTACATTCAAAACATTATTTTAATTTAGAAACAACTTTATTATTAAATATATCTATACTTTATTACAAATATATTATTACAGTTTTTCTCAGCTTTCATTTATTAACATCAATCGACCATATTATTTGATAATTCCTAACAATAATTTTATAAAGTATTTGGACGAACGAATATTTGCCACTGTTTTAGCGAATGGAAATCAAATAGAATTGCCTAAAACTCAATTAGAATGTGATTGTAAAATGTTTTGGATTTACCAAAATAAAGCATTATATCAGTCGAATATAATCAATTCTAACTGTACTGATGGTAAATCAAATTTAAATGAAAGAGAAATTTTTTCAACTTGTAATAGCTATTTATTAAATTAATAATCTTAATAAAATTTGAATATTTAACAAATTACAGGATTCATTAAATAAATATGAATAAAAAAGATAAGAGCTCTTATAAGAATAATATTTTTGGTAAACAATTTCATTGCAAGTTATATTTTTCGAATTAATGTCTAAATTGGTGGCATTAACACTCATAACACGTATAACTGTGAAACTATTTTTTTTACTTTTTTTCCACTACAGAAATCATTTTGATGTTATATGAACGCAGACTGAATCTAAGTTTTTGAAACATTCACTGACACAGTTCTATTTACTTTAATGTTTTGTAAAAGAATTTTGATGAACAATATAAATATTAGTAGAGTTTGCTTATAATATAAATTAAATAATAATTTAAAACGAGTTTATTAATGTCGACAATTCTATAAAAGAATGATTTTTATATTAATCGACAGTTGTCTATCAGTTTTAACTTATAATATTAAAAGGAGTGTCGATTAAATAAAAATTATAAATTATAACAGAATATAATATAATGATTCGTTTTGCATATTTATTTTAACTTAACGATTGACATCAAATATTTTTTATTGACAAAAATTAAACATACATTTATGAATTTGAGTGAAAACATTTAGTTTTATGTCAATAACAGATTAATACATTAATATTTATGCAAATTAACGTAAGGTAATACAATAAATTTTGAAGTTCTTAAAATTTTTTATTCACATAGTATATAATTATATAATATAATTAGAGATCGTTACCGGTCACAATAAAAAAATTAAACCTGCGGTCATAATCGGTCTTATTCACATAACCGGTAAACAATCAATAAATTCGGCGGTCAAATCGGGTCAATTAAAAAAATATTGCAAAATAAACATTTTAAACAAAATTTTCAGCTTTATATGAGATCTAAAAAGTTATTTCATAATTTAATTCGTATCAAGAATTAAAAGATTTTTAAAAAAGCAAAATTTATAGATTTCTTTTTATAATTTTTTTTAATTTTAAATCAGATACTCTCGTCTGTTCATTATGTTGTTTCATAGACTAAAATTCCACAAAAATTTTTAATAATAATTAAAAGTGTATTATGAGCAATGATGCACAATGCTCGAGCGGATGGCGCACGGAGGTGAGCGCGAGCACCGAGCGTTGAATTTTTATCGAGCGCTAGCGTGAGCGCTGAGCGTAGGGTACTGAGCGCGAGTGAGCGTGTCGAGCGTAAGCACGCAAAAGTATTTTTGAAAATTTAAGATTTTTTCATTTAAAAATTTTTATTTTACAAAAAGATTTATTTTAGCTCAAACAAAAATAAATTTAAAGTTTATTAATCTCTTAAATTTTGAATATTCTTTATTTTTATTTATAAGTGAAAATTATTTTACATTAAGTAGGCTTAACATTTTTATATTAAGATTCCATTTAAATTTACGCTCGGTTTACGCTCAGCGCTCGAGCGTGTCAAGAATGTGAGCGCGAGCGTTTTCATTTTACCCGAGCGTGAGCGCGAGCGGTGAGCGTCAGTTTTTTGCCGAGCGCGAGCGTGTGCATCACTGTCTATGAGGCATTTATTTGTTACTTTATGTTTATTTAGTATTTTTACTCTAATACTTATTTTTTTGTTGTTATATACAGTTACTGTATACGATACTGAAACATAATAAAAAACTTTTGGCAAAATAAAATTTTTCTATAAATTCAAAATCAAATTATTATTCACTCAAACACTATTTAAAAATGATTTTTCACGTGTAATTCAGTTCATAATTGCAATGCAAATAAATTGATAAAAATAGAAACATTTTTTGAACGCTCGCATCATTTACTTACGAAAAAATTGCGAAATCTTTATGCGATACTCCAAACAATTAAGAATTGTCCACAAAAATTGTTGATTTTCGATTATTAATAAATTCGTAATAATAATACTTTAAACAAGGGTGTCCCACGGTCTGTTGGTCTGGAGGGGTCTCGTTTCGACTTTTCAAATTTCATGGGGGAGGGTCTAAACTCATCGGATTTTAGCGACAATTTTTTGGCTGTCGGACCAATATTTTTTTTCAAAATATATTTTTTGCTATTATTTTTCTGACGAAAGCCTAAACCACGCCCCTCGAAAAACTCAACGAATTTAAACGATATTTTTTCAAATTTTGGTCAAAATTTAGAGCTGACACGAATACTCGTCGGTTTTGATATACTATTTTTTCACTCACTATAACTTTTCAAATTTTTCAATTTTTTCGTCCTTGAATTTTCAAAATTTTAGGAGGGTTGTCCATCTTTTCGGATTTTCAAGGGGGTCAATACCCACCCCAGACACCCCCTCTGGGACCCCCTGCTTTAAACTATTACGTAAACATCCCTTACAAGTTATTCAACACGATTATACATAAATGCAACTTTTCGGTAAACAAAAGAAAATAGTTTTTATTTTAAAATGAATTTAATGTATTGAAATATTTATTTCGTTTATTTTTAATTTCAATACCGATGCAACTTTCCAAATATTAAGATAAATCACATTTAAATGCGATAAATTAACCTATAAACCCACTATTTAAAATGAATATAAAACTTAAAAATAAATTAACGTTTTTAACGAAACAAAACAAATTAACTGTTAAATCAATTCTTGCATATAATCCTCCCAATAATAGAAAAAATAAAGTAAATCATTCATTAAAAATAACGAAATTTGAATAAAATGAATAAATATATTTATAAGTAATTGTTGTAATATTATTTAATTTAAATTAAATTAAACATATATTGTTTATTAAAATAATTAAAATAAAATCACGATTTGAATTAATTGGTAATAGTTATCGAAATCAAAATATGGAAAGAGATAGTAAAAGACAGCGTTCATCGAAAGATAGTTCAGACAAAAGGAGACGTGAAAGAGAGGAACAAGAAAGAC
>JAQGAW010005009.1:0-10178 GCA_034698025.1 Phthiracarus crinitus | reverse complement strand
ACGTCTATCTTTTTTCCCATCATTTGGCCAACATTTCGGTTACTGTTTTGGTTAAATCCACATTAAAACATTGCGTTTCAAAACATTTCTAGAAATTCAGTTATTATTAATATGCATACATTAGTTTATTAAGTGTTTTAACGTCGCATAATCTACGATAATACACGTAACGACTCATTTAACTTTATATTAAGCTATTGTCTATGGTTGCCATACGTTTGTTTATTTATTTGATTTCTGGTTTTCAATACAAGGTTACTTTTATCAGTTTAATGTTTACAGCAATCATACTTACAAATTAATAAATTCAAATTTATTCAAAACACTGAATCAGTGTACGTACAATAAATGTAAATGTATAGCATTACGCAAAATGATAAACGTTGTGATAGCAATGTAAGATTATTTTTATGAAAGTGTGAACTTATTTACTTTCTTCCCTCTGTTTGGCTGTGTCCACTGTCTACATAATTACTAGAGCTTCAAAATAATAGCATTTATAGTTCATGAAATTAGCGCTATAAATAGCATTAATAAATAACCAAAATAGCAATTAAAATAGCATTTATAATTTTTTAATATTAAATAAATTTTCAATAATAATCATTTTTTCTTCATATTAACATTTTTCTGAATCTTCGTTTTATGAACTTATTAAAATTTTAAAAATGCAGCCTTTCTATGATATTCAAAAATATTTTTAAGTGAGGGGTAATAAAAGCTTATCAGATTTGATCGACAATTTAAACTTGTTCAGCCAAAATAGCATTAAATTTCAAAAATAGCATTATAACATTTATTGTCAAAAATAATTAATATTTAAAGAATTAGATAATCGAAGATGATTACCTGTGAGATTGATTTTAACTCGAAATAGTTTTAATAATGTTATTTTAAACAATATTTGATCAATTTTATATAATTTTTAAAATTATTTAATAGATTTTAAATCCATTTTTGATTATTTTAGCCAACTATTAGTCCATTTATAGTTTATTATTTATCATTTTTAGACTATTTTAAGCTCTTTTTGTAGTGTTTTAGCTCATTTTATTACAAATTTTTACAATTTTTGGCTCAATTCTAGTACATTTTTTTCATAAAAGACTCCTATCTAGAAAATACTCCTATATTCATAAAGAATTCTATCTTCAAAAATCCCTTTATTACTATAAAGAAAAAATCAATTAATAAGATGGTCTACATACATAGATACATAGATACATACATACGGACAGACATATCAAATCCCATAGCTCCTTTCGACAAAGTGAGCTAAAATCGATACAACACTACAATAATGTAAAAAAGATTACTTAATTATGTGGAGGTACTGTTTTAAATTTTTTAAATTATAAAAATAAATCAAATAACAAATACTGTTCAAAACAATTATTTAATAAAAAATTAATATTTAAATTGGACAAAATTTAAAAAAAACACGTCTCCTTAACTTATTTTCCATTTTACTTATTGAATACTTTTCATTTTAGCTTACAAATATATTTATTAACCATTTTACAGTTCATAATATTTTTCTGACTTCTCTAGAAACCAAGCTAAAAACATGAAATAGAATTAAAATTCATAATAAGCTCACTTTGTATTATATTCTGAGTCAATTTTTTTTCTCTGACTTTAAGACAGATATAAGGATTTGCCTTTTTCCATCCGTCCGTCTCTGTGTAGACTCTTTATTTTTATTAAGGGATTTTTTCTTAATATTAATTAAGGAATTTTACCAATTCTTTATATTTCTTAAGGGATTTTATAAAAACTACTTTAATAATAAGTCTTAAAAATGTTACAAAAAGCCTCTTACTTTGAAGCCCTATTTATTACATTAAAACATGAAATACTTGCATAATTAAATCATAGATCGTGCCTGTAGGCCTAAGCGCCGTTCAGTCTAGTCGTACAATATTAAATAATATGCTCGCTATTAAGTTAATTGAAAAAGTTTAATACTGTAAATAGTAAACGATTATAGCATTTAATTTCTGTTATAAAATGTTAGAAATCCGAATGGAAGAACATCAAACAGACCGCCCAGTCTGAGAGGCGCTTAGGCTTACAGGCACGATCTATGAAATAAATAATATCTAAATCAATATTAAGGAGATTTTCTCGAAAAAGTTTCGATTTTTTCGAACATTGTTTTAAAACAAATATAGACATTGGCACTATTTTTGAGAGTATTTCTTTATTGACTAAGCGATGAAAGAGTTATATTTTGCGCTTCAATTTTTTGAAAAATCCTGTAACCAAATATTAATGCAATCTTCTGGAAGTTATGTTATAAGATAAAAATAACAAAATGATCTTTTTTTATAGTTTTTTTGTCCCGATTTTCACGTTGCATATGCAACGGCTTAAAAAATAACTTTCAAATTCAATCCTGAATTACATTTGACAATTCTCGTTATGTTTTCTATATTTTAATTTTATAACAAAACATTTTCGTTATTTTTTAAGTAATATAGTTGTTTATTAATTATTATTAATCCCGATCCGTTGAATAGTTATGTGCAGATTGTCCCACGTTCTGTTGGTCTGGAGGGTCTCATTTCGACTTATTTCAGAGGGGGGTCTAAACTCATCAGATTTAAGCGACAATTTTTTGGCTGTCGGACAAAATTTTTTTCCGAATAAAAACCTAAACTAAGCCCATCTCAAAAAAACTCAACGAATTTAAACGATAATTTTTTCAAATTTTGGTCAAAATTTAGGTGTCACGAAAACATATCGGTTTTGATGGACAATTTTTTCACTCATGCCAAAAAACTTTTCAAAGTTTTCAATTTTTTCATCCTTGAATTTTCAAAATTTTATGTGGAGGGTGTAGAACATTTCTGATTTTCATGGGGGGGTGTATACCCACCCCAGACACCCTCGATATGTGATATGCACAAAGTTTCAACAAACTGTGTGACAACTTTCAAATCTTAGGACAGCAGCCAATAAGTAACAAAAACGGGATGTGCAGCAGCATGTGTTCCTATGGATGTTTAGAAAAGTGTTTAAATGAATAAATATGATTAATGAATCTGCATGAATAACAAACAGTATATCAGGTATAACAGGTGAACATAACAGGTACTACTGAGTTAAAATGTGCGCAGAGTGTGATGCCCTCCGTTGTTATAAAATGCTATTACGCATTCAATACAATACACCACTCGGAAGTTTTTAAGCGTTTAAGTTCAAAACGTAAACAATTAATTTAAAATCATTTTAGTTTTGATTATCAATTATATACCTAAAAACGAATGCTAATTTAATAACGTTTATCGATACGAGATCTCAAATATTGCATTACTGCTCATCAATTCTTTTTTAAACTTATTTTTTATTTTAAGCTATTTTCCAGTAAACCTTTAAATTTCGAATATTACAACAACACGATAATTAATAATAAAGATTAATATTTGAAATCTCATTATTAGGTAGAGTTGCGAAAACTATTTCGTGGACGTAAACGCCACACAGGAATCAAATGAATTGGTGGCCAATTATGAAACGAAAATAATCATTCATTTACTTATACGTGCAAAACTGTTTTATTTTTATTAACGAATTTAATATCCGTTCGTTCGAGTTATCCTCTTTAACGCTATCAACTCTCTGAGAAAAAAATCCAGAAAAATCTTTAAATAATAGATAACAACTAAATGTAAATGTGATTAATGGCGTTACCGTTCACAGTATTTTACAGTTCGAGCACTTTGCGCATTATATAATCCGTTCGTTTTTCTCGATAACTGAATCAAAACGGAACAATTTAATAATCAATACGTAATACTACTCAAAAGTATATACCATTATCCATGTAATCGTTTAGAATTGAGTTGCGAATTGATCTGTTCGCTACACTTCACGTCACCCGTCGATTGATTGTCCCTTATTATTAGGTTCACGAGTGAGCGTCACTTAACTGCTCGCAAACCTCTTCATCATCTAAAAGTACGTCATTTATATCGACATGCATTAGCGAAAACTTTTTCCGAAAATCACTGCGTCGATTATTTTCGTTACGCGAAACATTTTCATTGTTATAGCGATTTGATTAGCGGCTCATTAATCGAAAATATAAAATCAAAATTGTATTTACGATTATTTCACATGAATTTTAACGCTAAAATTAAAAATGCAAAAATAATTACGAATTCGTGCCATACAGTAGGTTTAACAGCAAACAAAACATTAGATGAAAAAATAATAACGTTAAAAATATTTTCGAAATAAAGAGGTGAGACTACAACTGACGGCAATTATAATTGAAGGCAATCTACTGTACAATTCACGTTAAACTTGAAATCATGTGTTCAACGGATTACGTTATTGCCAAGTATCGGATTATTATGCGTTTTATGCGCAAATTTTTATAAATGCATAAATTTTAAACATTAAAACCATTGTTAAATATGAAGATTATGACGTAATAAAATATTAGTTAACCAAATTGAATATAAGCACAGAAATCTTAAGGCCTGAGCACGAGCACGACAATTTTAAATTTTCAAGGTCTGACCTCGGCTTTATTTTCCAGTTTATATAGTTTTAATCGCAGAATCATAACTTTAATACAGAATGATAAAATATTTTTAAATAAAATTCAAATAATCATAAATGAATATTAATGTGTGTGAAATAGAGTTATTACGTAGAAATTAGAATTGAAATTTAATTTAGATATGAGATTATGTTTAAAATATTTATACGAAGAAATAGAGGGCCGTGTCGAGCTTTGTAAATTTAAACTTTTCGGGCTTTTGACTGGCTCGGACTTGAGTATGTTAGGCTTATATCGGCTTTGGGCAGTAAATTTTTCAAGATTAAAAAGTCTAGTTTGGATGAAACCTGAATTACATTATATATATATTAAAAATATGAAATTTAATTTATTAAAATTAAAAAAATCACTTAAGAATATAGATACTAAAATGACTCCAATAAATGAATAAATATGGCATTTTTAATATATAGAAAAATTATTTTCTTTTTTTATTTTAGTAGAAAATTGCGTTTTTACAAATAATTACACGTATTAACACCATTCCCGAACCGATATCTCATTCCCATATTTTTGAATAGTTATTACAATGTTTTTAAAATATAAATTTTATTTCGTTCCAAATTGTAAATTAAATACTCTATTAAAAAATTTATGCTATCACTAGTTTTCTATTATTTAATGGTAATAAATAACATTTTTTAAATGCTTACTAAATTGTTGGATCGGATTTCAACAAAAAAAATAAGTTTATATTGTATGCCATAATATTCCGGTTACGCGACATAATCATTCATTGAGTACATTAGCCACTCCGAAATAACGGTATATGTCGCAGTTTAATTGGTTTTAATTCTATTTTTTGCCACTGTTTACAGACATTTCTTTATAAAATATCGGAATATGTCACATCAAATTTTATTTCAAAATATTGTATTAATAAAACTTCAAAGCAATAAAATGTCCAAAAAGTTTTTTAAATAAATAATAATTATTTTTGAAATATACTTTGAAGTGTTTAATTTTTTAAAATGAACGGTTAAAATTTCTGTAACAGTTTTCAAGATAAAAAATGTTTTGTCTAAAACATATTTCCCCTATAAGAGCGCCCCCTATAGGACTTTTTGAAAAACTCTTAATGGACAATAAATGTCTTCTATCTTACAAAATATCATCATTAAAATACTTCTTTGGCCAACTTTGTTAGCTTATTGGCGGTCTCTCTTTAAATTCAATTTAAAATAAAATCTTTATATTGAAACAACACAATTTCAATCACAGGATTTGAAAGATATTATATTATCTTAGATTTAAAAGTGAATTAAAACTTAAATTTAGTAAATTTAAAATGTAATTACATAATATTTTATCAACATTAATAATATAAACTGTAATCAATATAATATAACAAATTTCCATATTGTTAAAAAATATATATGTTAAAATAACCGGTAAGAAAATTTTAGAGATAAACATAAAGGATATATAAATTAAACTGTTTTCGTTTAATCTTTCGAGAGAATTGTTACTGAATGTTGGCTTATAACATCCATAATTTTGCGAAAAATATACTCTTCTGAACGATTTATATTTGATAATAAAGATTAATAGTAAAATCGAGAAATATAATAAAAGTAAATTTAATAGTTCGTTCACTGGATCTTTAGTTATTGAGAACATAAACGGTTCTAGACAGTCTTAAAACTTATTATTTTGAATATTTAAAATAAAAATAAAGTTTTTAATAAAGCAAAAACGTTTAAAAAGTTAGTTTAAAATAGTTTAACAAGTCGGTAGGATAATATTTGTCTAATTAAATGAGAAAAACTAATAAGAATCAAGAATCTAAGGCACGATAGAAGAATCAAGAAGTTTTATTAAGTAACTCGCATGATGTAGAACATACTGTTAAGTTATCGTCAAAATATTTTCAAGTTCCAGAAGGCTTCAAAGTTGTTCCTGAATCGCTAATGAAGGAAAATTATTCTGAATTAATGGATAATCAATCTAATTCTAAGCCTAGGTATATAATTTACAAAGTATTAGAAGGTAAAGTCAGTGAAAATTGGTTTAAAGGATTTGAAATGATTTTTACATTTTATAAATTGAGTTAATTTAAGAAAATTCTAAAGTTGGGTAATTACTAAGAGGATTATGCGCCAAATTATTACGTTGAAAATTATTAAAACTCTTGTTACACTGATCTAAAATCAAAATTAATTAATAGATTTGGAGTAGAAACATTATTTGCCGATAACAAAGTTTAACTCAATGATAAATGGGTTAAAAATAGTGTATACTACTTTTGATAGCGGAGCAAACATAATTTCATTTATTTAAACTTAGTAAGAAAATTTAATTTAGATATTATATATGATACTTTTTAATTAGCTAATAAAACGGAAAATGTATACTTGGTTCTGGATTCCGTAAATATACCAATTGGTAACAAAACAATTTCAAGCAAAATTTATGCAGTTAAAAATTTAAATTAAAAACTAATACTCGGATTAGATTTACTAAATAAATATAATCTAATAATGCATAAAAATTATAAAATATTTCAAATTTATAAAGTTAATAATGAAATATTTTACGATGGAATTTTATCAAATTATACCGATAAACAAGAAAAAACTGAAATTTTGTATAAATTTAATAATAATAAATTAAATGATGAACTAAAAATGTTATTAAATCTTTCGTAAATTTATGATTCAAAATGTTTAATAGACTCATTAATAAATTCTTATTCTTTCCTATTCTCACAAAATAAGTATGATGTAGGTAAAATAAAGTTTGGGTCATTTAAACTTGAATTAAATAATTTAATACCAATTAATCTAAGACCATATAGCTGTAGTAATATTGATTAATATCGAATTGATGTTCAAATAGAATATTTATTAACAAATAATTTAATAAGAAAATCTAATTCACCTTACAGTTTTCCAATTACTCTTGCAAATAAGAAAGATGAGGGCGAGAAATCTCGATTATGTACATAAACTGTAATAATTTAATAAAAATTCTAATAAAACTTAAATTAAACTGTAATTCAATAATTGTAGGTTAATGATAAGCAATGGTTTACATCGGTTTGACTAACAAACATAAATTAATTTTTAATATAATTAATTGTTTATATAACCAATATTAAAAATTTAATTTTATTTATTCTAAAGTTAATTTGAATTTTTGAAAACTAGTTTTAAAAAATTATTTATATATTATTTGTTTAACTTTTTATTTTTTAAAGTCTGGAATTAAAAATGTATTTACTTTCGCTTTCGCTACTAAAAATTTGATTTTGTTTTGGTCATTTTTTCGTTTTTCAGTATAATTTTTGAATGTCTAATTTAATTAATTTAAATTTTACTAAATCCTTTACTAATTTCAATTTATATTGTATTTTTATCCTTTATAAATCATGTAATAAAATAATCAAAATATAAAACATTTTAAATCGTAAAACTGCAAAAACATAATAAAATATTTTTTAAAATTTGAGAATCAACTATATTGTCTTACTATTGATTTTTGAAATTAATTCACGTATAATATTTCAATTATATGTATTTTAAACTAAATATTTTACTTTTCGTTTAAAAAAATATTTCTTTTTTATTATTTGTTATTCAAGAAAAATAAGGCGTAAAATTTAGTTACTTTCAGTTTAGAAAAAAAATTAATTCAAGCACAAAATTTTAACTTTATTTAATTTATAAGTATTATTGAATTTTCAGGCTAATCTTTTAAGTGATTCGGTAATATATATAATATGCTTAAAAATAAAATTTTTGTTAAGCAACAATAATACATTGTTTAAATGTTAAATTTATTTAAAATAAAATTAAAATTTTACTTAATTTAAATCAGAATCTAATATTTCTAATGATCTCATTATTCTTCTTCCCTTGTTTTTTATTATAAATTATATTTTCATAAATTTATATAAAACAAAAGCTTATTATTACTTTTTCAAACCAATATTTTCTCATTTCTAGCCGAAATCAATAAACATTCGAAATGTAAAAAATTTAATTTTGATATTATTTGTACATATAATTTTGATTATAATAATATAAGAATAAAATTAAAGAAAAGTAAAAGAAAAGCAAAATTAAAATTTGGAAGTAAAACAACACTAGTTATATTAAAACTAAATTGTATTGAAATTAATTATTATTATAAATTAAAAGCAAAAGTAATATACAATTGAAATATAAATTTTTTAAAAGAAAAAGCAAAATACACTCAAATTCAAAATTGTGAAAGAAAAAGTAAAATTCAAATTACTTGACTTATACTTTTAGTGAAATTAAAAAGCAAAAGTAAAATTAAATTTTCAATTTTACTTTCGCTTTAAAGCGAAAGCGATATACAATTAAAATTAGAATTAAAACTAAAAGTAAAAGTTAAATACAATTGAAATGAAATTTTACTTAAAAGAAAAATTAAAATAAAATTGAAATAAAAAAATTTTGAAATAGTAAAAGTAAAAGAAAAACAATATTAAAATTCGGAAGTAAAACAACTATAGTAATAACTAATTTATTAGTATTCTTTAATACAAATACCATTTTTACATCGCTTAAACAAATTTAACTAACGTTTTTTAGACCTCAAAAAAACAAAAGAATCCCATTATTATAATTGCATTGATAATCGCTTCCAATATCACAATGTCTAGCACAAAATTGTTTTCATCGAAACACAAGTATTTGAGAACCATTTTACCACTTTCGAGACAATAATCCGATTAAGAATTTTTAGAGGAGCTTGAGGTTAGCGCATTATCATTAAAGGTGCAACAATTGTTCACCAAATATACTGTGGAACGAGACCTGACTTTATGGTAACGCCTTTCATTCAAAGTTTTCATGCCATTGATGTGGTTCTGAAGATCAATGGGCACCAAAGTGTAAGAATGTAAACAAAATCTGTAATAATTGCAAACAGTAGGAGCATTTGGCAATAGTCTGCTAATGTCGTTGATATATAATTGTTTAAAAGCGTTACATATACATAAACTGTAATAGATTATTAAAAAATAGTTTAATCATCACAAACCTGAATTGATTTATTGGATTGGATATTATTCATAAATCGAACTTTTGATGATTAATGAATAGAAGATAGTTTAGTTTTGCTATTTGAAATTCAAAAGTAATATTAAAAATAATTTTGTATTTTGATTTTGATTAAAATTAGAATAACGTTGGAAAAAACAATTTAAATGAAAATAATTTTAAAAAATCAAAATTAAATATGAAATCAAAATTGTTTTTAATTTTGAATTTCTAAATTAAAAAATAATCAAAACTGTAAATATTTTGAGATTATAATCAAAATACAATAAAAATTATGATACGAGTTTATTATCATATATTAATGTGGTTTAACTAATCAATATTTCAATATATTTGCATAAATGCTCATATTGTGTAAATATTTATGATGTCCTTTATTCGATGAAGGATACAAATGATTTATAACGATAATAAAAATAAACATTAATATTTATTTGGAAAAACGGTTGAATGTAGTGTTGTTTCGCTTTTACATTTCATATTTTGATTGCATTGTGATTTTGATTTTTAACAGAAAAATCATTTAAATTGTATTTTGATTTTGCTTTTGGTCAAAATTTCTATTTTGATTG
>JAQGAW010005008.1:0-10178 GCA_034698025.1 Phthiracarus crinitus | reverse complement strand
AACTACAACAGCAATCGTCACATCTCTTCACTGATTTCTTCAAAATCCTATTCCAATCCATAACTGATGAATGTTTGTACAAAATTAAACCAATTGTTAGAAACCAAAATCATTGAAATTGATCCATACTTTGAGATGAAAACTTACCATTGATTAATACTTAATTTATGAAAATCAAACTTAAATTTTTAACATTTTTTAATTTAAAATAATTTTTCATTTATTTGTTGTTTAAATTGTTGGCAAACTTTTATTAAACTTAGTTTTATTATTGTAATCATTATTTGATAACAATTTAGATTTAATTAATTTTATTGTTTAGAATAAAAAATGCCGTAAAACCAAATATAAAATTGAAACTTTTTGAATAACTGTTATTATTGTTAATTTCATTGGTATATTCCTTTTCTGGAGGTTTTATATTATAGTATCCGACATTCAGTGGAAAATGCCTTTTTTATTAAATTTATAAAATATTAAATAATAATGGAATACATTTGAGAAACAAATTTTAAATTGTATATTAAACTAACAATAATTCAAAAAATAATCTAAAATAATGGGAGAGAAAGTGACCAAAAACTAAATAAAATTAAAATTACAAACTCAGGATTATTTCCGAAACGCATCTTGATTTTTATTATGTTAGACGTTAATTATATAAAGCAATTTACATAATCTATACCGAATAACATGTTTATAACGAATAACAACATATGAGCTATATTTTTAAAAATTAATTTTCGAATTAATTTAATCATTTATTTATATTCAATTAATAATAACAACTCACTTATTAATCCAGAATTATCGAAATATTAATTAAGTAAAAGAGGGAGCTCTGTGTCTCTCTGTAAATATTTCCTCTGCCAACCACTGATGTTTACCGCATTCATCAGCCGATAGCCTGTTCTCTTGATTCAACTCAAATATATGAGTGAGAAAATTGTCCAATACTTGAGAGGTATGTTTGCGGCGCAGTTCTGCCATCAATTGTGGACCGATATCTCGATGACTACTCTTTTGTTCGGGAACTATTGTTTTGTGTAAGGGCTCATAAAATCCACGAAAATGAGTATAACCTACAATAAACTGCCAAATCATAATACCAAAACTCCAAATGTCTGCTTTGTATGCGTCAAACACAGGCACGGGTTGTCCCGGATTTTTTTTACGCCAATCTAAAAGACGAGTAATGAGCGGATCGGCATAAATAGGTGTACCGCCAAAATATCTATTAGTTTTACCTCCAAGTGCTGGGTTTAAAAACAACGATAAACCAAAATCGGCGATTTTCAGTGTTACGCCAAATGGTGCGCCGGGTGTCCGAAATGTGAGCACATTTTCCGGTTTCAGGTCAAGATGTCCGATACCTTCTCTGTGAATGTGTGCGATTCCTATCAACAAATTTCTATGTTAGTATTTCTTTCAAAATTATTTAATTAACTTTTGCCAAAATAATTTAATACAACCATTGAAATAATAGTATATTGAAATTAAGTTGTATTTGCACACAGATATATAGCAATAGGAAAATATTCAAAACAAATCGATTAATCTTTAGTATAAAAAATGGCATCGATTTTGTTTGGTTATGATTATGGGTAAAATGGTTGTGTAAGTATTAAAAATAAAAAATTCAGAACAAATGCAAACATAACATATAACATATAATATACCTCTAATCATCTGCGATGAATAATTCTTACTCTCGTCTTCGGGAACAATTCGTAATTGAATCCAATCCGCGAGATCACCGGTCGCTAACTCCATAAAAATCAAAACGTGTCTCGGATTTGGATTTCTTGAGCCTTCTCTGGTGTCATCGAGAATCAATGAGTTATACATTTTGAGCACATTTGGATGATGTGTTCGTTGAAACGACATTAACTCAGTCTTCAATTCTCTTCTCGCATCAAGAAGTTTCTGTGCGTTAACAGGAGTGGCCTCGACTTTAAATTCAATCTTTCTTAAGCCGATCTTTGCTTGGAATCGACGCCACGCAGAATTGCTCAATAAGTCTTCCTCTCTCTGCTTATTTTGTTCCACTAATCTTTGCTCAACGCTTGTCTGAGGATCGCGAAGCACAGGATTATATGCCTTTTCAAGATTGATGTGTTTGACTGCCATTTGTTCAATCGTTCCTCCCGTTGCTTCTAAATGACAGCGATATGTCGTACCACATCCTCCCTCTCCGAGCATATTTCCAAATCGATATCCAAGCAGTTTTACCTCATCAATAAACTCTTTTGGTACCTCTTTCTCGATTTTTTTCCTTCCAAACATTTTAATATCGTAATTGTGTCGTGAAATAGAATCTTTAATTCATATTTTATTTTTTCCATTCTTTCGTTTTTTGTTTTATTAAACTCCTAGCGATCTGTTATAGTAATATCAATTGTTACTTATTTTACTCTGATTAATGCTATTTTATAATTTTATATATCGCTAACAATTAATCTAAAATTGCAACAATAAGTTATATATAATATATATTTAAAAGATATTTGATTGTAAGCGATAATAATATTTATTGAAAATCAATTATTATTATCGTTAGAATTATCAGAACTAGAGAAACCCGTCGCTTCGCTCCCATCAATTGAGCACTCTATTTATTTCTCGTTTATAAATCCTCCAATATTTTTATTAACCCATTAAAATATACCGAGTGATTTTTAATAAAAACCTAATAATCGTAACTATTATATCAAATTAAAGCTAAGATATAGCAAAAATTTTGTTGTGCTAATATTTAATAAACAAAATGTCTTCCTATTCTAAAAAATTGTGTTTATTTCTCATAATATTGTGGAAAATAATGAGCAAAAGAGAGTTATAACCAAAAATAGGATTATTATGGTATACCATAATTTACCATAATTTTTAAAAGCATAAAAATAACACTATAATATAAAATTTTGAGCCAAAATTACACCAATTTTATAAGATTTTTTTTGATTCATCAAAAACCATCAGAAATATATGATGGAATTTTAAAACATTACTTGTTTTATTATTAGAATTTGACTTTTAGAGACATTTTTCTTAAATAAACAAAACAATTGTTGACAAAATTTATTCAAGTTATCATCAAAAATTATTAAAATTTTGAAAATAGAAAAATACTATATATTTGAGAGAAGTGGGCTAAAAAGCTAAAATTATGACCATAATTGAAATCATAATTTGCTTATAAATATACAATAATACCACACCATAATTAATACTTTAAGACACCATAAAATCTGATTCCTGGTTATAACTAAGGCACGGAAGTTTTAGATAAATCAAGTTTTTTATGAAAAAATATACTAATGTTTAAAATAAATATGAGTTGGAATCATGTTAAAAATAAGTCAAAAGAGAAATATCGTAAATTTCTGTGTATAAAGCGCACAAAAATTTTAAGAAATTCTTTACTTTTTAATGATAATATTAATTATTACTTACAGGACAGTTGAGTCTCAAATATTCACTTCTTTTATTTGTGAAGTAAGTAATAATTACTATTATCATTAAAAAGTTTTCGGACAGTAATAATATGGATTCATTCAAATTCTTTACTTATTTCTTAAATAATGCACAGTATTAGCTTATAATGCTGTCCATGTATACCACGCACCTAATTTTTTTTCAAAAATTCAACTTTTTTCTTTAGATAATGCGCGCGATATACACAGTAATTTAGGGAATTGCTAGGTTTTACAAAGTATTAATTTGCTCTTTAGGTCTTTTAAATAATACTAAACGAATTTTGGTAAATTTTTACGATTTTAAGTAAAGTGACGCACGTCTGATTAAATGCAATGAAAAATGTTTTTATCAAATGAAAATAATAAGCAGTAAACGCACAAAAATAGTAAAAACTATTGAAACTTTTTAATAAGTAGTGTTTGTTTCACTAATTTATGGTAAAAATTAAGATATTATGGTCACAAAAGATTATAAATAACGAATTGACAACTAATAAATGAATAACTGTTTTCGAATAATTAAAACTATTTTTTACATATGGTTTTATTGTTGTAATTTATTACTACTGTACTTCGCTTCAAAACAATTATCTTTTATTAGTTTGAAATTTTTTAGGTATTGTTAATCAAATTCTGCAAAAATAGGCTATTTAAGTAATGTAGGAGAACGTGACAGAGAAAAGGAATAAAATTACATGACTTAAATTATATAATAGAGATATATTTTTATTATATTTTTCTGGTTATTTTAACTTTTAAATGTATTGTTGCTCAACTATATTTTTATTTTCACTATAAAGAAATTTTTTATTTTGAATTCCTATTGTTTACCGTATTTAAGGATTCGTATTTCATGCGTTCCAATCAAAAATAACTATTTCGAAGAAATTTCCACTAATTTGATGAACAGCATACTCATTAATGCCAATATCTAAATAAATCAGAAAACATCACTTAAATATTGTTTGCAATTAATTTCAATTTATAAATAGCTATATAATTATTTATTTTTTAAATACTATTCCTTAATTATGGTCATTTGATGGTATTGTGTTTGATATAAAAATTATTTAAGGCAAAGTAGCGCTTAATAAATATAATTTTTATGAATTCTATCTCATAAAGTGTAGCGTTTGGTTTTTAAACATTATGTTTTTACTTTATAGTTTCAACGCTCAAAATTTAAATACACTTTATAAACGTGAATAGAAATTTTTATGAATTCAATGTTGCTTTTATTTTATTTTTGGAAATAAATTTTCTTTTCATTTCCAGTCATAAAAATTATTATTTCACTGGTGGCGATCGTTTCTTATATTAGTTATTGTTATAAATAAATAGTAAATTATGAAAATTTAATTCAAATAAACTTTTCTCTTAAAGTTGCGAAAAATAATAATAATACTGTAACTATGTCTTACTTCATAAAACCGGAAATAATTGATAATAAATAGTTTCCAGCAGTAAAATCCAATTCGTTTCTGACTCACTCTTTCGATAAATGATGATAACTAGTATATTATTTGTCATTTATATATATATATTGAGAAAAATTATATAATCAATTTTTTAATCATACGATTTACCTTTAATCGAAATGTTGGTTTTATTTTCGAATCACAAATACGCGAATAATATTTCGATAACAATTTATGCGATTTAGCGCATTCAAAAGCCAACGCTGAAGCGGTTTTCATTAAACAAATGATTACCGAAATGCCAAAAATAGAGCCATATATAAAAACTAATCGACTTATAGGTGTCATATGACCAAACAAAACGCTATATAATTCTAGACATTCAATCGCCGAAAATATAGTGTATAACCAAA
The DNA here is from genome assembly GCA_034698025.1 of Phthiracarus crinitus. NCBI lineage: Eukaryota > Metazoa > Arthropoda > Arachnida > Sarcoptiformes > Phthiracaridae > Phthiracarus > Phthiracarus crinitus. The sequence continues at coordinate 4,871 of JAQGAW010005008.1, read as the reverse complement.
ACACAAACTTCGCCCAAAATATATTATTGTAATCTTCGATTTCCAAACCATAATCATTAATCGAACGGATCACGCGTTGTATAAATAAATCATGTGAAACCACCACAAAGTTTTGATCATTTATTTGGCAATTAATATCGTTTATCTTTAATTTTAGATAATAACATATCAAATAAAAATAAGTGATTTGCCACGCAATCACATCGAAACAAAAGCCTATACCATAAAGCAATAGCACAGACCAGGGAAGTGCATATAAAAGTATTTGTTCGTTACTACAATTTAAGGACAATGTAATAAAATTAACAGTAAATGAGAGAATTGGTATCAAAAATTTGGTATTGAAACGAATAAATTTGAATAAATTTCGTGAATGTTGGATATATTTGAAAATAGTGTCCGGTTTGGTGAATCCAATAGATAGTGGTGTTCTAAATCCAGCCATCATTTCAAACACTATCATATATGACGGGTAAATACCATTCTTGTAATTGTTGTAATGAATCGCTTGAATAATAATGACGACAATATAAAGTAATATTAGACTAACGTTTACCTGATAACGAACTTTTAAAAAGTAAGCAAAATCTCCGATTTTAACAAAAAGTTCTTTGCTGTCTTGTCTTATCAAAATTGATATGAATGACCGAATACTTAGCATTATAAGGCTAAATAGTATTAGAATTGGATTAATATAGAATGGCCTCCGTTTAACATTACCGATATTAAACTGCCACAAACCAATCTCATAGAAATGATTGCAACAGTTATTAATGATCATATGTGCTGGCAATGGTTTACTTAAGTCTATATTCGAAACTAAGTTATCCATAGTTTAGTAATTAATCGAATGATTATCGTATCGAATGATAACGATTGCTTTACCGTTGATTTATTCGTAAACAGTTAAACTTTTTTGATATCAAATTAGAACTTAAATCAAATAATTGATTACTGTTGCGTTAATTTATTTTAAATAAACTTATTTTCAATAATATTTTTAATTTATTTGCGATGAAATGATAAAATCGATTTTGTTGGAAAATATGTAAATAGTAATGTTAAATATTGTACAATTTATTAGACGTCTAACTAAACCTCCCATAAATTTGCATGTTATTATATTTTTACTTAAATAATCATTTTTATTATTTTTGAATTCGAATGAATTTCTATATTTAAATTTCGCATATGTTTAACCTTTAATGTTTTAAAGTAAATAAATGTTAAATAGATTTTCAAAATGTACTAGAAATACACGTTTGGCTCAATTACGTTAACTAATTTTTTGTCGATTTCTAGTCAAAAATAAAACTCTAATGTCGCTTATGCCGACCATTAGTCAAAACAAATTCCATGGAACTAAATTAATTCATAAATTATCATTAATTCGCTCTTAAATACATTAAATATGTGTTTTCATAATTTTTAATTTTAAAATCATTTATTATAACTAAAAATAAATTGAACACAAAACTTAAAGGTAATAACGTCGACATCTATCAAAAAAGTTAACCAAAAACTCAATTATGCCGATACCTAATCAAAATTATAAAACCTATACTTAACTTTGTTGACTTATATTTAAAATTTTAAACTTGAAATACAATTTTGTCGACGTATAGTCAGGAATGGGATTTTTAGGCATGCCATAAAATGCCATTATTTGCCATAATCAGACATTGATGCCATAAATTGCAATAATTTTAAAAAATAATTAAAAAACGCCATAATTTCACAAATATTGATTGAATATATTATAAATTTCATAAATTTTATAAAAATAAATTTATTTTTAAGAAATATTAAATAGACATGGAAAAAATATCAACCCATACATAGTATTAAGAAAAATTTTCTAGACATGATAGTATTAAGTTGAAAACAAAATTTGACATTCTTATAAGAAATGTTTTTTAATTTTATAAATTAACTAATTTCTATTAATATTTAAACAAAAATGCCATAATTGTTTAAATTTTGCTAAAAAATGCCATAATTTAATAATAAATATGCCATAATCGATGCAAACATTTGGCAAAAATCATGACATAATGCCATACCATAATTTACACTCTGGCACGCCATAAAAATCCCAGTCCTGCGTATAGTCAGTCAATAATTGAACAAAATATCGACCACTAATCATAAAGCATAATATGAAACAAAATTAATCTATATATTATCATACTTCAAACTTAAACTCAAACTTTTTATTATTTAAAATAATATAAGATAACTTAAAATAAATTAAATCGTTAAAATTAAAGACATCCATTCAATTTAAATATATCATTCGAAAATGACAATTTAATTTTTACAGCATTAAATTCGAAATCGAATTAATATTTATATTTAAATATCGCATATCTTTAACCTTTATTAGTTTAATAAAAATACACTATCTTAAGCACAACGATAAACTAATACAACGATAAACGATTAATATAAACTAGTGATACCCGTTCAGCTTCGCTCACTTTAAAAACACTATTAAATACTAATCAATCTTTTAAACTTGTGCTGATATTTATACTTTCATGTTATTTAACCTTAATTTAAACCATTTTACCCAAAATATTAGAGATGGCAAAAAGCTCAAAGTGAGCTTAAGCTAGCATAAGCGGAGCTGAGCTTGAAGCTCGATTTTTTATGTTCAGGAGCTACAAGCTCAGAGCAAATTAAGCTCAAAATCGAAGCTGAGGGTACCGAGCTTATTGAACTTATTAATTATATATTCCAACAAAACTTTTACGTGATTTACCGTTTGGATCATTTGTTTGGAATAAGCTTTTGGTTTCATGTATACTCATAGACAAGAGTCTTATAGTATCGAACATATGTGAAGTGGAAATTCATTGGGAATTGATTATAATCTGCTTTCTATGAAAATCTTTTGTTATTAGTCCAAACTTTAGGAAAAACATTAAAGCTTATTCCAAACAAATGATCCGAACGGTACAAATAAAGGATAAAAGGAAAGGAATTTATGATAACTATTTATTAGAGATGGCTAAAAGCTCAATTATACCGAGCTTGAGCTTTAGCTTTTTATATTTAACATGAGCTTGAGCTTCAAAAAAATATGGTGAGCTTAAGCTTGAGCTTATAGCTTATAAATATTTTTATCATTAATATATTTTGCCAAATTATATAAAATAAACTTCGATCGATGCGGTCATAATATCTGACTTTTCAGTTATAAGTTAAAATAGTTTTTGGTCGCTCTCTCGCTCCCAATATTTTCGTTATGATTTGCTAATTTGTATTAAAAGGTTAAACACGTGATATTAGCTTGTATTATAATACTATTAGTTGAATTGTATATGTATTGAAGCATTAAATTACTAGACAGTTTGGGGAATTAGCTGTTTATCGCGGTTTATTGCGGTTTTAGTCTAAAAATGGTGACTGTTTTCGATATCTGAAATTGATTTGGCGATTTGAAAAAGTTAGAACCGCCCGAACGTTATTTTTGAATAATCAAATATGGAATAATTTCAAACAAAAATATTTATTTTAATTAATGGTTATTTAATAAAGATTATATTAATACACAAGTACTGTATGCATAACTATATAATAAATCCGTTTTGATAGTTCTGATGCGAAACTTAATCATTAGTATTAATTAAAGATGCTAATGGTTTGGGTTGTAATGGTTAAACCATGGTTTTAACCATTGGTTCGTGGTTTGGTTTGGATTGGTTTTAATTTTTAATATTTCTGATGGTTTGGTTTGGTTCTAATTTTAAATAGAAAAACCATTATAAAACCATTAAACTTTTAGCTATTATTTATATATAATAATTTTTTAAATATGTGTATATTTAGAGTTTTAGGTGAATCACAATTGCAATAAAAAGGATTACACAATTAACATTATTAACTTACGAAATTGTTTTTTTAAAACCAAATAAAGTTAGTAAATCATTATTAGGAAATTCTTTTTGAAAAAAATTTATCTATAAATAATTTATTATTTAATTGAGTTAATAAAAAATTTTGATATAATGGTTTAATGGTTTAACCAATGGTTTGGTTTGGTTCGGATTGGTTTTCTTAATAGAAATTGAGATTTGGTTTGGTTTGGTTCTATTTTTAGGATAATGGTTTGGTTTGGTTTGGTTCGTGAAAAGTCGAACCATTAGCATCTTTATTATAAACTTTGTAGTTCATTTATATCCCTTAGAAAAAGGGCTTATATAGTAGTTACTGATAGATGTGAAATATAAAATCCAATGCTTGCATTTTAATCTGTTTTCATCGAAATTTTTTGAAAAAGTAGAAACGTTTTTGAAAAAAACTAACCAACCTAGACTTTTTTAAACTTGTGAAACTCTGATCAGTAATAATAATTATAATATTATAGTATAGAATTGAAAAAATATTTTATTAAATATAAACATCATTATTAAGTTTGCATAAATTTTTTTTTGTTTGTATAAATTAGTTTCCAAAGTATTTGTGCTAAATATATTGTCAAGTATATGGTATAAAAATTTTATTGCATTTACAAATATTCGCATTTAAATTAATTTTTAAAACTTGTGACATGAGATTATAAGTTTTTGCTAACAACTTAATGACTTAACGATTAGAGTGCGAAATCATCAAAATATTAAGGCCCGAGCCCGACAAAAGCCTGTCAAATTTAAATTAAGAAAGCCCGATCTGCCCGATTTTTCCATCAAAACAATTAAGTTATAATAAAATGTAATAATTTATAGTCAAAAACATTAATGTAGTTAAGAATGGATATTCTAGCAATAAAATATACTGTTATCTGAAGTTAAATTATTAAAATTCACAACAAATTCTTACAATTTTGTTATTAATATACCAAAAAATTTGAAATTGACTTCTAAATC
>JAQGAW010005007.1:0-10179 GCA_034698025.1 Phthiracarus crinitus | reverse complement strand
GTTTGTTAACGCATTGCAAACGAAAACAATCACTAATCGGTAAATAATGTAATATTACTTGACATAAGTCATCACCATATCTATCAAAACTATCTCTACTATACTTTATTTTTGAATTCATATTTTAATATTATGGTTTGTTCTGAACTATAATAACTATAATTTATCACAAAACTTATACCAAAATTCAATTATATATTTAAATGGTAGTTAAACTTATAATTTTTACATTAACACTGAAAGTATGATTATTATAAAGTACGGTATGTGAACGTTATTTTGAAGACCAGTATATTCAAAAATCTTTCTATTCCTTATACAGTATTGGTTATACTTATAGTCCAATCAGATCATTCAAGAAACTAAGCATGAATACAGTATCAAAGTTAATCCCTCACTAACATCCTTATCGTTTGTTCGTTGACCTGAAAGTTTTTTCTGAAAAATTTAATAACAACAATGCTTTTACTTAATTTTATTATTAGAGAATCAAAATTATAGCATTTATAATTTTTTTTAACTTAAAATCAATTTTCCATTATTTTAGCAGTTTTCCAACTTTGTCTTAAGTAAAAAAATTTTAAATAGTAATAAAAAAATTAAGGCAGAGTAATAAAAACTCAGATTTAATCGACAATTTTTCTGTTTTAGGATAAAATAGCATTTCTAGCATTTTAATTCAAAAATTATTGTCTAAATCCTTTGAGTTTTGAATTTTTCCAGATTTTTCAAAATTTTTTAATTGATAAAAATCCTCAAGTTATGTTAATATTGCTATTTTACTATACATTTTTTTCTAACGATTTTTCAACGATTTGCTCAATTTTTCCTAACGATTTTCGGGTCCCTAATAACGATCAATAATTTTGGGGAAAATAATTTTAAATCATTTAAGCAATTTTTATAGTTTATATTAAATTTATTTTTAAATAAAATTTTATAAAACATTCTAAATCCAAAAAAATTAAATTAAAGCTAGTTATTGATAATGAAATCATTACTAGTAATCGATTAAATATTGAGGTCAGTGTACTATCAAACGATAAATACTTAGAGTGATTCACATTAATTTTGTCATTTATTTCGCACTTTACTATTTCCAGGAAAAGGTTTTCTATATTTGACTCTTACTTTCCAATCACAACTTAAATTGCATTATCGGTATAATATTATCCGTCTTTATAATTAGCACCAAAATTAAATTATTATTAACCAAATACAGTAAATTCCTCAGAAAAGTTGAGTAGAAATTAATGCATAAACTGGTTTTATACTCAAAGCAACTTAAGAACATAAAATGAAACAGAGGTCAATCTTGTTATCAACGATTAAGGAGGAGAAACATTGACAAATTAAAATTTATATTTATTATTAACATATATAAAGCTTTTTAATCCCTTATTATAATGTCTATTTTCCTATAGTCTACTTAATTTCACAAATCAACGATAAGTCTATCGGATTAACAATTTACAATAAGCCTCTAATAAATAAATAGGTCAGAACTGTGGTCATTGTTTCTCCTCCTTTAATATTGAGAACAAGATTGACCACTGTTTAACTATCTGTTGCTATGGTTATAGATTTGTTTAAATCACAAAACACCGTAACTACAAATAGGTCACTCAAGTTTTCTGTAAAACTTACTGTATACTGAATTTATTTGAAAATTGTATTTTAGCGATGAATTTAAAATGAACAAATCATTTATTTCTTATTGTTCGTTATTGCAAGCAGTAGTTTTGGTATCATTTATATAATAGGTATTTGTTCAGTACTACTACACTCACATTCTTTTACATATAAGGAAATTCAAAATATATAAAACCTAAAGACATACATATAGCAAACAAAATAAATGTTTGATCAAAAATGAATGCAGGAAATCTAGTATTGTTAATAAAGGTCAACAAAACATTAAACAGTGTTTTTAAACATATATTACTCATTGCTTTAGGTTAACAAATGTATAACTTTAGTCATTATTGATACTTATGATCACTATTGTATAACACGTTTGTTTATAGTTACGTTTATATAACTAAAGCATTGATACAATAAAATATTTTCAAGGTTTGAATACTAACTTTTTGCTAACTGTTTTCATAGCCTATACTTAACAATAATTTCACTCTAATGAACATTGTGGTATAGCCTTTAGTAGTATCACGTGGTTCTTCGGTTCATTCTTCCTCGGCTGTCAACGTCGTTACTAACCTACAATTCAGACAACTACTATTGTCGTACATTACAGTCACAAACATTTAATTATTAACTATATAATTATATTACATTTTCTATTTTCATAAATTATTTTAATTCTGAACAAAATATAATGTATTATAGAATTTGAATTTCTTGCTAAATAATATTAAAATGTGAATAATTTTGAATATTTGGAATTATTTTTGAAATAATACCTAAACGGTATTATTTCTAGAAGTAGGAAAAAAGAGTAAAATCAATAAAATAAAAATACTTCAAAACAATTAGTGAACAGCGGTGAACTGAATGCGATTCCGGATTATAATGGCATACAAGTAACTCTCGGTCAATATATATGCTATACAATCGGTTACGACGTAAAAGCAGTTAAATTATGGTTTTGGACCAATCAAATGATTGTCAATAAGAATTTTTAAAATAATTTATATTTTTTAATAAGTTTTTAATTAATTATTTAAATATAGAAAATAATAAATTATTAAGCTTAATTAGAGATGGCAAAAAGCTCAGAGTGAGCTTAAGCTAGCTTGAGCTTAGCTGAGCTTGAAGCTCGATTTTTTTATGTTCAGGAGCTTGAAGCTTAAGCAGCAAGCTTAGTGTAAGTTGAGCTTCAAAAAATAAGCTCAAGCTCGAAGCTCAGGGTATTGAGCTTATTGAGCTTTCCATTAAATTATTTTTCATTGTTTATAATGTATATATGCATATATTTATTAAATCTAATATTACTTATAATCCGAGAAGCTCAAAGTGAGCTTAATCTGAGCTGAGCTTTAAGCTCAAATTATTGTTATCAAGAAGCTTTAAGCTCAAGCCCAAAGCTCACCACATTTTTTGAATCTCAAGCTCAAAGCTCATGGATTTATGAGCTTGAGCTTAACAAGCTCAAGCTGAAGCTCTGTATAATTGAGCTTTTTGCCATCACTAAACTTAATGATAATATAACCAGAAACTTATTAAAAAATTTTCCAAACTGTAAGATAAGATTATAATTTATTAATGGAATATTCATTTAATTAATGATTAAATACTAAAATAACAACGAATACAAAAGAAGTTATATTTTAATAAAAAAGAAATGTTAATGATATTTTATATAAATTTTTAATGCAAATTTTTTATTTCATAATTTGAGTTTTATAATTTTTTAAATTATTCTTTTAATTTATTCATGTAATTTATATGTATCTCAATATATAGTTATTTTTTATTTAAAAAAATAATGACATTTATAGATTATTTGAAGCGATATTATTCATTATATATTTGCAAATATTTAAGTACATTCTCATTCTTCAAACAAAATTTTTAATTTTCATATTAAACGTTGTCGGCGAAATTAGTGCATGAATTTATTATTTGTAAAAATTACTAAAACATGCAAAAAACTCGAAACAAGTAAAACATTTCCGCAATATGTGATCATAGAAAAATCTGGCAATCATTTCTATGAGTTAGGATAGCTTTTCCTTTGAGATTATTTTCTACTTACGTCTACAGTTGTTATGATATTTTTTTATACTCACTTGTTTTGATTTGCTTTTACTTAAAGTTAAAAATTATTAAAAATAATATTGAATTTGGAACAAAGAATACTCTATCGATTGTTTTAAACAAAAAATAATTCTAAAACTTATTAATTCAATGCAAGAACTTTTAAATGAAATCAAAAATTATAATGACAACTATTGGGAAAATTTTGCGTTTTGGCTTTATTTGTTATTCTCTACTATAATCAGTCTTCTATTATATAGCGTATTGTTTGGTGACATGATATCGTGACTTCGTTTCGTGTATTCTTATGCTTTAATTTTGTTTGGTTCGATATTATATGGTTTCATGAATACTGCTTTATCTTTGTCTCACAAAATTGACAAAAATTATGCATTGATTTTAAAAAAATTATAAGCTTATTATTAAACCTAGAATTCAGACAAAAGGTAATATATTTAATATAATTAATTGATTAACTTTTGTATTATTTTTTAAAATAATAGGTATCACTATTAATCAAAAGATTGAGTAAAAAAGAGTTTTATTTTACTGCTGAAAACTATTCATTATTAATTATTTTCGCTTTTATGAAGTGTTTGCAGATTTTATTGATTTATTATATAAATAAAATCCAAAATTTTTGTACTTCCCTTAATTGACTTTTACCATAGGGACCGGTTTGGAAGTGATAGGGTCGGATGTGTAGTCGTGGGGAGTTGCCATTCTTAACATGTTTTAAGATAATTATTAGTTATATTTTGACCAATTTTATAATCCCTTAATTGATTTAAAGACCGGTATACGCAGGAACAGACATACAAGTTAAACCCCCACTTTAAAATGTTAAAAACCCATTAACATTATATCACAGTAGAGATAAGGCCTGTTGAGTGCAGCCAATGAGAGACGAGGGGAGGGGCTAAGGGGGTGTGGCTTATGTTATTATAAAATTTAAAAGATCTCCCGATTCAAACACTGCATAAATCTTTTTTATATATATTACTAAAGTCTGTTATCTTTGTTTACATTTTAAAATGCTGCTATTGGTTGTGTATGTGTACATGTACTTAGTTAACGCTTGACAAAAACACGTCACATAAGTACACGTATAGTACATAAAAGAATGCTATAAAATATTATAAACGCGCTATTTATCGCAAAAATGAAAATTATTAATTATTTCATTTCTTTTCAATACCTTATTTACTATGCTATGGTGTAAGTATTAGATATGGGCCGCGGTTTACCGTGGGTTTCTCTTGTATATTTTAATGTCCTCTACAAAATAAAAGTGGTTTCAAATAGTTAACTTAATACTATTAATGATTTAATTTTCTATGTATAAATTATTGCATTTTAAACACTAATTTTGAATTTAAAATAAGTGTTTGTGAATATTCAATATGCTTTTAATGTTAAAAAAGTTAAATGCAAAGTAGAGCATTTACTTTTATAGATCCCAAAATGTATCGGTAATGTGAAAAAACTATTTGGATAGCGTTACAAATTTGAATATCGAAAGTAAATCTTGTTGAATATACAAATGATTAGCAAAACAATGGCAAATAAACCAATTATTTGGATTATATCAGCCATATATTAAAAATAACACCTTTTAGATTAAACTTTAAGCATAAACATTTTATATTAATTCATTCTTAACATTAGAAGAATATGTTAACATTAAATAAGGAAAATTATGTTTTAAAAGATTTTATTACTTATGAAGATTTTATATGCTTTTTTAAAAAATATATTTATTATATTTATACTAAATTTTAATTACTTTTTTAAAAAAACTTTTTCGTTTTTCACTTTTTTTGTAATTTGATTATTGATAATAAAAAGGAAAAATGTCTATTATTTTTACTTTTGTGCATCAATTATTAACATTATATATATATCTTAATTTCTCTGTGTGACAGTTTGTTATCCCTTTATTGGCCTATCTACTGGTGACCGTAACTAGGATGACCATACCTCCGGTTTCACAGGGAATTTCCAGGTTTTCACAATATATACCATTCTCACGGTTGATGTTTCCCCTTGACATTAAGTTCTCCTAGGATTAATATGTTAAAAATCATGAGATTATAAATTTTGACAATACATTTTAGATCATCACAAAATAGCATTTATTAAATATTAATTTAGTTAAATAATATTCTTCAAAATTTACTATATTAACATTCAAGTTATCACTTATTTTCAAAGATATTTCATATTTGTTAATGAATTATCAAAAATTTTGAAAATAATTCATATTTTTCCAGTTTATAAACCAAAGTATACTTTAGTTTATTGATTAAAAAAATTTGTAAAACTTTATAAGTTACTTTAGATATTTCAAATTTGTTTAAAAGAGTTCACAAAACTAATCGGATTTAAAAGATAATTTAGATTAAAAAAGAAATAAAGTAGACTTGCTAACTGGCCTCAGATTTGTAGGGATCCCGACACATTTGTTCGCGTTCGGGTTTTACGCTAAAAATTTTGGACTGGTTATGGCTTTAATTTATAGATAAACAAAATTTATATCTTGTAAATTTTGACTATTAAATAAACTTATAGATTAGCTAATCTTTATTTTAATATAAATAACTCTTCTAAAATGTGTTACAGAGTTAAAATAGGATATTTTAAATAATTGAAGGACTCCCGACACTTTTTAACGGGTCGGGTTTTCTATTTGTTAACTTAATCGGGCTAGGGCCTGGCCTAACTTCAAACCTTCGGGCCTTAGTCGGGCTAAATCTTGAAAATTTAAGCAATTGGACACACTTATATATAGCATTTATCTTTGAAAATAGTAAAAAATAGCAATTATAAATGATGTTATAAATTATAAATTACAAACTTAAACACTATTAGATGAGGTTTAAAATCAAAAGCGTTTGTTTTAATGCATTCTATAATTTTAAATCAAATAATTTGTTTGTTTTATTAAAAGACGTTTATAAAAAATTTTATTCCGGTGAACTCCAAGGAAAATTTGTAAAATTTAGAAAATCTCAAGGGTAAATAAAAAATGAGATTGTCCCCTAACCCTAACCCCTCGATACATATATTAATGGAATCAGTTAGTAATAGGTTGGTTTGTGTCGTGCAACGGCCTTGAGCTGTCTGGCATTAACAGTTATTCTGGTAAAGATGAGAAGGGAAGTTCATTCGGTTCCATATTTATTATTCATTTTGGATTTTATTTGAATAATATCTAGTACTATATGTAAATTAAAACTGCCGTTTGTTTGAGTTTTGGAAAATCGAACCGAACCGATTTGGGATATGAAAAAGTAAGACCGAAATCGCAAATTTACGATTTAAACCGAAAAACCACAAATATTGTAGATTTAATTAAATCATTGTTTAAAAAACTTTATTCCATTAAAATCGCATTCATATTAATCTTAATAATTTATGTTAAAATATAATATCCTTATATAAAAGTAATTTAATTCTAATATTTATGAATGCTTAAAGATTGTGTACTTACATAAAAAATGTATAAATTTCTCCGTTATTGTCAGATATATAATTTTATTTAATAAAAGTTAGAAATATTGCGGTAATACATTACTTTCAAAATAAATGGTTGCAAAATATGATTTAAAAATGGATTAGTGCTTCTAAGTATAAATATTTAACCTATAAATATATCAAAATGGCGTTTTAATCATATGACAACTTAAAATAGTCTCATAGTATTTTTTGGTTTTAGGTGTGTCTGTCTCTTTATAGGCTCCTTTCCTATCGATCATTATGGATCACTCGATTTAAAGGTGTAGACAAAAAAATCTCAGTTAAGTCATGAATATAAGTAGTTGTGCATATTGTTGGGTCGTTTTGGTGTCGCGATTTTTAAGGATGATTTTGTTTCATCTGGATGTTTGTTGGAGAAATTTTGTTATGAAGATCTTATTTTTATGAATATTGCAAGCAAATGATGGTCTCATTATTTATTTAGGCAATAAACAAATTACTGAAATGCAACCAAAAATTAATTGGATATTTCCTTGAGCCGTAAAGAGAAAATTTATGAAATATTTAGCTTCTAAAGATACATTAAAAGTAATTATGAAAAGTTTAATTTTTAAAAAAGAACAGTTGAATTATCTATAACGGTTTTCAATAAATAAATTGTTTTGTCTAAAACGTATAGACTGCCCCCAATAAGATAATTTTAATTTTTTAAAGAATTATTTATAAAAAATTGTTCTCTAAAAAAATTATAACTTTCGATAATTTTAACAACACCAATTCTCTTAGCTTTCTGGTGGTATCTCCTTATAAAATTATTATTAATAGAGAATAATTAAGTTTTCGAATATTATTTATTATTATTTATTTTTCAATAAAACTAAAGTTTCAGAAGTTTTTATATAACTTAATCGATTCGCTTTTATCTGTTTATCAAATTTTATAAAACTAGAGAAATCCGTCGCTTCGCTCCCATTAATTTAACGCTCTATTAATTCCTCTTTTATAAACCCTCCAATATTTTCATTAACCCGTTTAAATATACTTAGTGTTTTTTTAATTAAACGGTTTTGATTTTTTAAAAAGAAAAACCTAATCATCTTAACTATTATTATAAAAAATTAAAGCTAAGATTTGGCCAAAATTTGTTGTGCGAATATTAAGTAAACAAAATGTTTTCCCATTCTAAAAATTTGTTTATTTCTCATAAAATTGCGGATTACAATGAGTAAAAGTGAGCTATAAACAAGGATGTGAAAAACGGGACTAAAAAGTGGCAAAATCGAACGGGAAATCGGAAAAATAAATACTTGTTTTAAAAGTTATGTTATATTTTGTTGCTAATAAATAAAAATTTGAAAGGTTTTAGGTAAAAAATACTTATTTATTATAAAGCAAACTGAAGCATAATTTTTAAAGTAAATTTTTCTATTTTTCAGCTTTGTTGCACTTTGGAAACAGAATGAAACTATATTCTAATTAAGATATCTAAGTGTTACTGTTATATTTTAAGATATTCTGTTAATAATTGTTTCTGCGAAGCTAAAAAAATATAAATTTTGTAAAATGAATTAACTTTTCAATTATTTAAAATTTTTTCTTTCAATAGTTAAAACGGGAAATTTAAAGTAAAATAAATTTAATTAACAAATGTTAATCGATTATAATAGCATTTTCTCTAAGATCACAAATCCTTTTTAAAAACGGGAGTTACCGCTAAAATACACCCTTAGTTATACATTAAAAAGTTAAAAACTTAGCAATGATAAACAATTGTTAGAAACAGTTAATTATGCTATTCTTCTTAGAAATGAACGATGTTTAGTAATGATTGGACGCTATATTAATATTTAATAAAAAATTTTTATGTATTAGCATTATTCTCATATAATTTTAAATAATTTAAGTTAATAAATAAATCTATCATTAAAAAACCATGTAAATAAAATACACGCTATATTTTAGCCCGTGTAACGTTTTCTATTATTTAATATTCCCGTTAAATATTGTTTTATTGTTGCAAATCTGACTAATTTTTTTCGCAACGAAACAATGTTTTTTAAATAGTTAGCAAATTTTTTAAGTATTGTTAGGCAAACTCAGAAAAACAGGCTATTTTAGTAGTGTAGGAGAACGTGACGGAGAAAAGGAGAAAATTACATGACTTAAATTATATAATAGAGATTAATTTAATCATTAAATGCATAAATTAAGTTTCAAAATATACAAATAGTTATCTTCAAATCTATTAACCTTGAATTATGCGCATCAAGTTCTCTATAAATTAATAATTTAACACATTTATTTTCAAGAGTGTAAAAATGATTTTCGAATTTAAAGGATAAATACTTAATTTATAATACTATTTAATGTCATTTTATGTCAACAATTAATATTAATTATATTTATAATATTATAGTAATGAGATAAAAGACTAGAATGTTAAAAAAGCATTTCATATTTTCAAAAACATTTTTTATAATTATTCTTAAATTTTCCTAAAGAACAATATTGCCATTCAAAATCATTTTATATGAACAAACAAATTAACAAATTGAAAACAAAAGAACTAAAACTTAAACTATTATAAATTAATTAAATTAACGTATTATTTAATATTCATATTTTTTCAACGCGAATTTACACCCATTCATAGCATCGAATTGAATGCGTAACCGTTTGTAACTAATTTTGTGATCGGATATTTGCTAAACCCCTAATTTATCCCCAAAATAACAGTTTTCGAATGCAACACATTATTGAGCTAAGATTAATCCATATATACAATCGTAAAATTTTTCAAAATAATTAATCAAAATTAAGATCTTTATTCAATTACCAGAAAAGTAAGTTTTTTGTTAATACAATTTAATGAATGTGAATCGAAACGAAGTTCATATGTTAATATTGTTGGAGGCAAGAGAGCGCTTCGAGCGAATGTCAAGTTTAAGAAACTTTTAAGAATTACGTTTTTTATGTTTTCAC
>JAQGAW010005006.1:0-10179 GCA_034698025.1 Phthiracarus crinitus | reverse complement strand
TTACATGTATTGCAAGTATAAACAAATCTATCGTTACTACTATTATGAAGTTCGTAAAGCATTGCTAAACTAGAAAACTTGGCACGTCTTTCACTTGAGAACTCGTAATGCTTTTCTCGCGCTAACGTAAGAAAAGCGTCGCGACCGTCCATGAGATCACAACTAAGTGGAGGATCCATATCATTGATTGGCGGCAAACTTGCAGCCGATTGACTCGAATGAAGGCGAACCACGAAGAAAACTTCTTTGTGCTTTTTCATTGTCGAATAAATCTTTGAAGTCAATTCTGAATCCCATTGTTGGGATGCTGTGAGCTGTTGCTATTAATTATAATCATTAATTAATACATCAATTAAACATATCGTAAACTGAAATTCAAATTTACATTTACCACATTTACCAGTTGCTGTTGAAAATTGGATCCGCTTTTATGCCTCACGCGGTGAACATTATTTTTTCTTTGATTTTGCTTTTTATTTGACTTTTTGTTTCCACTAGATTTTTTATGAGGCTTTATATTAGTGTTATTACCATTGTTATTATCTTTGGTTGAATTAGTTTTTGAGCAGTTTCCGCTTTCGATACTTTTACTATTTTGATTACTCTTATCTCCACATTCTATCATATCTACAATAATAAATATAAAGTTAAGCTTAATTATGTGAAATACAATTACAATGCTTTATTATTAACATAAGTTAAGCCATCCCTTATGGACTGCAACTCTTGGCTCTTAACTCTAGCTTATTCTGATTACCGAATAATTTCAAGAATAATATAATATGAATAAATTCATTGAATTTGTTACGTAATACAGACTAATGTTTTTAACCATTTAAACAGTTGACAATAAGTATTAATATATTTTTTAAAAAATTAACTAAATTTGACATTTGAAACAATTTTTAATATCTTTTGACCAAAATAAATGTCTCAACATACTTATAATGTGTTCATAAGAGTTTTAAAAAATTTGTCTGTAAATGATTACGGTATAACGATAAAGCGTTATCATAAATCAAACAGAAAACCTAATTTGACCATTATTTACCTAAAAATTTGACACATACCGGTACAGTATAAACTACTTGTTAAGATCAAAAAATCTGATAACAGAGATATTTTTAAGGTTAAAGAAAATATTAGAATGTATTAATTTAAAAGAAAGGTTTCAATGAGTTAACTATAAAGTAGTATTGGTATTGGTATTATATGAAATATGAAAATACAATATGAAAATATTTCTAGTATTAAAACGCGTTAAATGTAAAAAAATTAGAATACAATGCTATATATTTTGAGTAGATATTTACAGTATTTTCTAATCATAAAACATAACTAACCTATAGATTCTTCATCGGTAGGATTTCCAGAATTATTAAGCATTTCGATACTCTTGTTTGAATCAGTTGATTGTTGCTTCTGTTGTTCCATTTCGATTTCTTTTATCGATTCTTCCAACACATTCGGCCAAAAATCGCCTGAAAATAATATTGAGTTATATAATTAAATGTACTCAGTTTAATGTAATGGATTAATAGGATTGAATAATCTTTGAATACAAACTTTTTAACCTACTTTCTCATAGAGAAGTCGATATTAAGTATTTGACTATACAGTATGTGCGGGTGAATGTCAGTCTGTCTGTAGTCTTTATATTAATAAAGGAATTTGATATCTTATCCAAAATAGTTTAAAACTAGTATTTGTTTAATATGTTCGCATTAAACTATTAGAAAGTCAGCTCTCTGTGAATGTTTACTGATAGTTAAGTGCTCACGAAAAATCATAGGTTTTAATGAACCATTTTTTAAATTTTAGCCAAAAAATTTTAAATATTTAAAATTTTGTTTGCCTTGACTTTCAAAACCTTTTATACTTAAAATGGGATAAAATTATCCTATGCTTAACCCGTGTAAGATATCATCACAAGTATTATTGAAAGATATATATACCTTCAAAATATGGCAGTTCAGAAGCATATCGAAAATTATCTTCAGTGGCCTGCTTTAAAATATCTTTATAATCGAGAACTATTCTCTCAATTATTCCTTTGTCCAACATTTTCTTATACCACTCTTGAAGACGCTTTGGTTTTGGTATCTTTTGTTCCGGAGGATGACAATGGAATATGTAATCATCACCTGAAATATAAGATAAAAAATCAATATAAAACTTAAATACCGCATAATTGAATATGTTGTTTGATATACCTTCAGATGGAGGACACGCCCATATATGAGCCATTGTGTATCCTAACTGTTTAGTGTAATCTAAATATCCGAGCAATATCTCGTGATAAACAGCAGTTCTATATTGCTTAGGCTTAAAGAAAAATACAGAATCCAAATATGCCAAATAAACTCGCCTTTAAAATTAATATTAATAATCAATTAATTTATAATTTTAACTAAAGTGCATTAATTAAAGCGTAATTATTAAATACCTAGTATTCGGAGGACTACTATCGGATCCATATTCTTGCACATGCATACCAAAGAAGCAAACATCAGTTCCTCCAATATCTTGAAAAGCAAATAATGCTTTCGCGCGATACGGAAATGTTTCTGGCCATTCATTTGTATCCACATATCTACGTTTTTTAAATATAAAAATTGCAATAATAAGAGACAATTGCATTTAAAAAAATCAATAAATTGTTACCTGGCTTTCATGCCAGGTTTAACTTCAACATATTTCTCAGAACTGGCAACAACTCTAATAGATATATCTCCTGCACCACAATCTTTTTCGAGCAAAAAATTATTCACTCGATTTTCAATATAATTTCCGAGTTTCGTTTGAGATAAACCTATTTCAAGTAAATCTAATGAAATAATGCGTAACTATTAGTTGACGCTTACGTTTTGCTGTAAATTTATTTTCTTTTCTTCGTCTTCCATCTCTCCTCAGACATCCGTCACATGTAAATCTAATTAAATTTTATTTTTATAATAGTAGATACTAATTTATTTAAATATGAATTAAAATAATAAAAATTAAAATCTAATTAAATAAAAATTTTTCTTTATAATGATTAAACATTATAATTAGAAATTTATTGTTTGGTAATTTCGCAAAAAAATAAATAAAAACCATTTTGATAAAAAGATTGGTTATAAAAATATCTAAATTTTTATAAAGTTTGTTAATTATTAGTCGCTCATCTAATAATATTATATTACATAAAAATATATGTTAGTTGTTTATTAAAAGTTAAAACAACAATATATCATTTCAATTTGAAATTATACGTTAAATTAACTGTATGTGCAAATTGAATGCATTTCCAATCAAAAAGTTGGATGAAGTTTTTAAATCACATCACATAATTTAAATATAAATGATTGAGCATCAAACTGAGAAAATTTCATTTTTTACCGTAAATCTTAAGCATAAGATGTTTTTAGTCGTATAATTTAAAAAATATACCCTGTATATGGTTCAGGTATAGTAGACTTTAAAAATGTTAAAATTGTTAGGCCAGAGCCAGATAGAGCCCGATTTTTTAAAAAGGCAAAACCCCGGTACGATAAGGCCCGATCAAATAAAAAATTAATACCGTATTACCTCACACTTTACGACATGTCGCTATAGTGTGAGAGACCGTACCTGTCGATAGACCTCGAGGTATAACTACATGTCGCTATAATGCAAGAAGTTTTTTCTAAAAAAATCTTAAGAATTATTTTCTCTTTTTATCGGTTTTTATAAAACCTTAAACATATTATAAGGTATTACTCTAATATGGAACTAAAACATTGATTATATTAACTAATAAATGGTATTGCATAGTAAAAAAGATCATTTACTATTTATTTACATAAATAGATTCTGCGATCTTAATTGTAACTTATTGTTTTCGGTCATAGCGACATGTAATTAATACCTCGAGGTATAGCGACATGTCGAAAGCAATTTTTAAAATTTCCGAAAATTATGGTCCTCTCGGACTATAGCGACATGTCGTTACTTGTTAGGTAATACGGTAATTGAATTAAACATACACAATATTGACAACTCCTGGTGGAAAGCCTGCCTCAACAATAAGACTCGCACAGAATAAAGCGCTTAATGGACTTTGTTCAGCTGGTTTAAGAACAACTGTATTACCAGTCGCTAATGCAGGTCCAAATTTCCACGATAACATCAAAAGTGGATAATTCCATGGAATTATTTGACCGCAAACACCTTTAGGCTCCAATCGAGTAAACGAAAATATATTACCATCTGATTATAAAGAAAGCAAACATAAACATTCCATACAATGTACGGTATAAGTATTAACGTTAGCTTAAAATATAAATTAAACGTTAATTATTAGGTTAAAACTTCAAATTTGTTTCATATATGGAAAATCTATTATTCTTTAACTTTACAGTAGTGATACGGTGTTTAAGCGTTTAATGGAAATGCGAGAGCTTTAGCAATAAATAATTGTTTTATCAAAATGATATTTAAAATAGTTTTGCAGAAATGCATATTTGAATAAACTTTGGATATTGAAATGGACTGTAAACATGTGATTAAATCAATGTAATGGTAATGCTTAGTGTTAACGTTAAGTGTTTGTTTGTTTGCCTGCAGGTATTGTTTTCCCATGAACTTTATCAGCCCATCCGGCATAGTATCGAAATGTCTGGACAACACAATCCAAATCAAACTCTGCTTCGGACACTGGTTTGCCCACATCTGCCACTTCCAGCTCAACCAGAATAGATCGATCGCGTTCTATGAGATCCGCTAATTTGTAAAGAAGTGCGCCTCTCTTTGACGCATCCATTGTTCGCCATTGCGATCCAAACTGGAATGCATTTCGTGCCGCACTCACAGCCAAATCGATGTCTGCCTGCACTCAAATATGTTATATTAACGGTTCATATATCATATATGTTATATGGTATTACTTGGTCTCCCTGTTCGATGTCCGCAATCACTTCACCTGTGGTTGGATTGATTGTCGCAAATCTGTTACCACTCACTGAATTACGCCACTCATTGTTGATAAAGATCTGATAGAAAACAATTAATAAATACAAACCAAACAATACTATACAATACAATACAAACCTGAGTATATTTCACTTTAACAGACATAACTGAATAGACTTATGAATACTTTTGAAATAAGTTAATCAAAAGTTATAAGTTATAACGTAAAACTGTCACACAAAATACCTTAGAGCTTGAAAATTGTTGTTATCTGCACAGTCAGTCTCACGCATGTACTGTACTGTACTGTATATTAGTGATAGAAAATTTTTGTTCATTATCGCGGTACGACAGTGAATTTGGATATTAGCTCCGGTAACGGTACGGTAATGAATAGAAAAAATGAAATTTTTGCGGTAATGAAACGGTAACGGTAATTTTGGGTTCGGTAACGGTACGGTAACGGTAATTGACTAAATTTCAGTATCACTATTTTAAGAATTAAAGTTTAAATAATTATATATTTCTCGAACAGTTAAGCATTCATTTTCTCATTTTATATGCAATAGTTATTACAAAACTATATATTAATATAAATAGTTTTAAATTTGATGGCTTAAAATTAATTACATTATTGTTGAATTTGTTGAATTAGCGGTACTGAAACGGTACGACAGTGAATTTTAAAAAGGTACGGTAATGAAATTTGTTTTTTGTAATTTACCGGTAATGAAACTGTAACGATGATTTTGGGTTCGGTAACGGTACGGTAACGGTAATTAAAATATGAATATTTTCAATCACTAAATAATACCACACCACCCTTAATTATTAAAATTGCAAATATTATTTAGATTCCATCTAATATAATAACGTTTTTTGTATTTTAAATTTTAAATATAACATAATTTTATATAAGTTGAAGACATAAAACTTAACAATGGATAGAAGAGATTTCAAATATAAAAGTGATTTTCCAAAAGTAAAAGGAAATTTCAAGTAAAAGGAAACACTAGAAGTAAAGTACAAATGACTTTATGTAGACTTTTAATCTTTTTATATAAAAAATAGCAACAATTAAGAACTCCAAGTATTTTTAATAATGATAAAATGGTTTCAAGTCTATATTTTTTTTATTAAATTATAATAGAGAGAACAAAAACAATATGTTTTAAATAAGATGTAAATAAAAAGTAAATGCAAGTTAATTTATAATATCATAGTTATACAACACTAGATACAAGAAAATAAATATTAAACTATTTCAGATAACAATCATAATAATCCTCTATTTTTTATTACAAACCCGTAAATAACCCGAATTGACTCAATCAAATGGTTCAAAACAAATTCGATAATAATTAATCAAATTGTCAAACAAATGATTTCATTATTTTGTATGAGTGTCTCTCTTTCCATCTAATTAAACCATAAATGTATTAGTTGTACCCAGTCTTACAGGAGATGTAAATTTTGTTAGATTGTATCGTTAAAGTCGTGCGAAAAAAAACATTAATAAAATTCGTTGTCTGATATTTGTTAAATAAATTCCAAAATAACATCCGAATTATATATAAAAAACTTAATTTAGTTTTTAATTTTAGAAAAATTTAGCTATAAAGATAGCAGTTGTAACCAACGATTTAGTGGAACTTTATAATATTAAAATGTTTGAGTTAAAAAACAAGATTTTCCATAAAAATTTACAACATTTTTGATTTAATTCATATTTTTTACATAAAATTTTTTAAAGAAATTCAATAAAAACCTGATAGAATTATTCCACATTATATTATGGTATTGGATTTTTCAGTTTTAAATTTTTATTTTCAGATAAAAAGGTACGCTAATATTTAAATTAATTTTACAAAATATTATTACTAAATATTTTTCAATTTTACTTATCTCATAAACAGCGTAACATCAATAGAGATAAAGTTTGAAGTGTTATACCAAAATATTAAAACTTAAAAAAACTTATTTATTGTAATAAATTCAAGATCCTCATAATAAAGATTATAAAAGTAAAAAAAGATTATACAAATGAAGACATAGAAGAGACTATCGAACAACAAGAAAAATTACTTGCTTTAAAAAATAACACAGGATTTTTGGAAAATCAGAATACGAAAAGTAATAAGATATAGACATTATGGTATTAAAACAGATGAACAAAATTACTATCATGAGCAATGTATGTTATTCTTACGATGGAAAAACGAAAACGATGACATGCTCAACATTGATATAAAGAAAAAATACTTTAATAATATTGAAATAATAAATCATAAGGCTAGTGAATATATTCATGAAACCAATGATGTTAAAAATTTTGAAGATAAGTTTAGAGAAAATTAACATAATGAGAAAAATGACGTAATGGACAGTTATAATGTATTTTTAATGTTCGAGTGAAGACATTAGTAACGCATTACCTAAAATCAAAATTGAGCGTTTTTTAACATCAAAATGTATTAATGATGACAATTATTTAAAGGTAATACAAAATGCCGCGCGAGTACTGTATGGAATTATTATACCGCTGTAAAAATTCAACAGAAACTTAAATCACAATTACGGTTAAAAATAATTAATAAAAATTTGACAGTTAAATTATAAGTAATAAAATCTCCGAAACTGTTTCCTTTCAATTTTGTTTATTGAATACTTTTGATTATAGATTAAAATTATATTTTATAACAAATTTACAGTTAATACTAAATCATATCCTTATTATATATTAAAAGATTCATCTCTCTCTCTCTCTCTCTCTCTCTCCTATTTTTACTGATTTAACCTAACAATATCTAAAATATTTTATAAATAATAGAGAATATTATTGTAATGGACAAGAATTAAAAACGATATGCAGCATTGAGCTTTCGATGTAATAAACTAGCATTTTATTTTTACAATTTAGATGTCACTATTAATTTGTTAAATCAAAATTATTTGTTTTAATAGTTTTTCTATTGAGTGATGAGTAATGAAATCAATAATCGCTACATTGTGTACAATGTCGCTACAAAAGTATAAGAAGAAAATATTGCTTTTTATTTCACTTTTTATGACTCATTTACTAATGTGTCCCAAAGATGAGTCGTTAATATAAATAAAATTAACCCAAAATATTTAAATTTTAAGACATACTGGGCTAAAAACTGCTTAAAATGACAAAAGTTTTTAGTGACATCTATTTAGGCTAGATTTGAACGATTTTAATTATTACATCGTTAGCACAATGCTGACGATATGGAATAATAAAATGTTAAATATCTGTTATTTTTAAACAATATAAAATGATATACGAAGGATTATAATATCTATGCAAGGGTTAATTAATATAAATGTATAAATGACAGAAGATATAAATGAGCCATAGTTTCCTTATGAATATGAGCGAATGTAATTGTGACTTTGCTGTAGTGTTGTTTAACCGTCAATTTTTATTTTAACTTTCAAAAATACATTGAATTTTCCTGTTGTTTTATTTTTCTTTTTTGTTGAAAAATTTAATTTTACTGGTATTTTACTTTTTCTTACTTTAAATATAATAATTTTATTTTATCTTTCTTTTACTTTCTGTTTTATTTAAATATTACTTCTTATATAAAATATTTTGTATTTGTTCTCTCTAATATAATTCAACTATAAATATAGTCTTAAAATCATTTACGCATTATTTAAAATATATGGAGTGCTTAGATATTGCTTTTTCCATATGCATAGACTAACATTATATTTATATTAGTTTGTCTTTTACCTTTACTTCTATGGTTTCATTTTACTTGTATATTACTTTCCCATTATAATGTTTTAGTTATAGTTGTATTTTACTTTTACCTTTTGTCTGATTTTTATGAAATGAAATTGAAATATAAATTAAAGTAAAAATCGAAATGAGAATGCCATTGAAATAAGTCTTATTAAAACAACACTATTACATTGTCATAGTTAAAATGTTTGCTAAAATGTGCAAAAAAATGGCATAAGAGAACGTTTATGCAAATCACATTATTATATAAACTGTAATGAAAATTATTTTTAATTTTAATAATCATTACAAATTTAAATTCATATAAATTTGGTTTAATTCCCATTTCGGTTATAATGAAAAAATGAAAATATAGTTTGAATCTAAAATAAAACCGTATTTGTTTTTAATTGTTAAATTTTAATTTTATGGGTTTTCTGAATACGTAAATAATATAAGATTTTATAAAAAAATTTGTCTTCTCAATAACAATAAATAACATTAATTATTCATTAAAATTTTCTAAATCATATTCCAATATAACTTTAAGGTTAAAATAATTATTATTAGATTTGAATGATTAACTTTCGTGCGAAACAAGAGCTTATGACTTTTATTATTTAAAACATAATAATTGAAGTCAGAAATATAGTTTTGTTAAAAGATATTCTGTAATTTTGTATTAAATTTGTTCAACTGTGAAAAAATTGTTTCTCAACAAAGCTTTATGAGACATTAAATTTTGGACTAAATTTAAAAAAATTATCCTTTAAATAAGTCAAGTTTCTTAAAAGCGCGAATATTAAGTTGATTCTTAAAAAAATAATTAGACGATTTTAGTAACATATATATAAAGAATTCTTAAACAGCAAACAATACTTTTGCAGAAATCATAAATGGGTAAAATACTTTGAGATCATTAAATCGATAACGATGTTCAAAAACAATAACTCATCACTTTATTCATAAAATAAAAGAATATTAAGTTCAAATGAGACTTTAAGCAAGATTGTATTACACTACCCTTATAAACCGTAATTTCAAAAAAATTATGTTTAAATGTATTATTTATTTGCAAAATAAATACAAATAATTGGCTTAAATTTGCTACAAAATTATCCAAGTCTTTAAATATTTATTTTATATTTTATCATGAATTTGTTTGTATATAATAATGTCTAATCGATTTCCAAAACATTAATTATATAATTTATAAATGATGTTAAAGAATGAATTTATTTTTCCAGAATAATATTATTTTAAAAAAGCTTATAATTTATAATCTAATGTTTCTTAGACCACAACAAAAACTGAATAATAACATTATTCTTAATACAAATTTTAATTATTTTTCAGAAATAATCACTCGAAATTTGTCATTAAAACGTAAAAATAAGCTAAAAATTAAAATTTAACTGTAAATTATATAAGCATTTGCATTTCGATTAATTGAAATTGAAATGCAATTGAAATAAAACAAATTTTTAATATTG
>JAQGAW010005005.1:0-10180 GCA_034698025.1 Phthiracarus crinitus | reverse complement strand
AGAACATTAGTTTGATTGTTGTCGCGTTCGAACCGAATCATTAAAACATTGTTTAACAGAATAAACTTATTTCTTATATTCAACAATCAAACTTTATAGTGCGTGCGAAAAGCGCTTAATAAACAAGCGCTTATAAAACAAATTACTATACAGTAAATTAATGAATTTAAAGGTTTACCAGATGTTTAAGTTACTACTCTTACTCGAAATTTTTTAGAAACTTTTCGAACGTAAGCATAGAGAATACATGACTAAATTTAATTTATAAAACTCTGGAACCACTCGTACAAACTTTATGAATAATTTATTGAAACGTAAAAGAAGTAACTTATGCCGTCATTAAATGAAAGTAAATTAAACACAATAAGATCCCATACAAACATACGATTTCAATCATACATTTAAATATTGGTTCAAAAATACGAATTACAGTAATTTATTTATTAGTCTCGTAATTCAAGTCTTTTAAACTTTTCCACGTCATAAAACGTTGCTTTAACTATTCTTCCTCCAAAATATCTACCATTTAAATCTACTACAGCTTTATTTTGAAAAATCTCAATTAAAAAATAATCAAAAATATTAGATCAAAGACATTACCTTTAATAGCAGATTCGACACGTTTGAACTCAATAAAGATGCGAACCGCTTCATCATCGGTAACAGTGCCCGTTAACTCAAATATAACACATTTGATTACTTCGCCATATTTACCGCATTCTTCTTTGGTTTCGGGTTCCAGATCGTCATCTACTTCTCCCGGTCCGACCATATTTCGCAATAACACAACTTTTGATGGATTTTTCATGATTTCTGTGATTGAATCGCTAGAAGCGTCACTGGCACTGGTGGCAGATGAAGGCAATGGAAGCGGAGGAGGAGGCGGTGGAGGCATCAGTGGCGCGTCTTTCTCGTGTATTATCTTTCCGCCCCTTTTGCTCGTCTTTTCAACGAGTAAAGCGGTGCTCATTCCCTGTTCCTCTCTTCCTAATCCTTGTCCCTCTTTATATCCCATTTTTGCCATAATCTTTGCAGCAACAGAACTAACACCGAAATTACCGGTATTTGACGAATCTTTATCGTTAGTCTCGAGCAGAGAAGGCGGCGGTGCGATCGCTGCGCCTATTATTTACATTAAATTAATATCTATTTTATTTTCAATAATACACGTTAATTTCATTTTCAAACTTACCACTGAGTCTGGACTTGTCCTCCTCTTCGTCTCTGTGGTCCTCTTCCTCCTCGTCGTCGTCGTCGCCATAATCGAGACCCAAACTTCTATTTGGCGGCACAACAGCCGCCCTCTCGAACCGTTCTCTCCTTTTCCTCTCTCTTTCCTCCATTTCCTTCGCTCTCTCCAACTCTTTCTCTCGTTCCCTCTTTTCTCTCTTCTCTTTCATAATTTTTTCGTAATCGTTTGGCCACAGAGGATCGTATTCTAGGAGCGGATCCCAATCACCACCCAATAGCGAACCCTTAGCGTCTTTAGTGGCGTACGATATGTTGATGGCTGGCGGCGGAGGCATCTCGTCATCCTTTATCTTTAGGTTCGCTTTATTCAAACCAGCAATCAGTGTCATGTGATGACCGCTAAGAGTTTTGCGCGCATTATCTTTCTGTGGTTAATAGAAATATGATATTCTTTAACAAAATATTCCATAAATATTAAATAATATAAACAAATACTTTATTTTGGTTTTGCGACGCTTTCTTATTTTGGAGGTGATCTTGAAGTAGTTTAATGCCAGATGTCTTCGACCACGCTTTACATACAAGTTATAAACATTTTATTGGAAATTAAATCATAAATCATACCATCCTTTTCATTGGTTGAGTGATCCTTATCGATACCGATATCGTCGTAGAGTGACATAACCAAAATCAATACTAAAACTGTAAATAAAGTTTTTTAATTTCAAATGTTTGATATTTGATTGAAACCACAAAACATAAATTACGGCATTATTTGTGAATATATTTTGCTGACATTTCGTTAAACCACTTTAATGGTAATAAACGAAACTGCGGTCAACGATACAATCGATTAACGATTTTATTTGTACGTGTTTTCATTAAAATTCATTTAATGCTAGCTTTTTACAGAAATATTTTAATGTATTTATGTTTTACTTATATCTGGTTAAAGAAAATCGTTCTCAATCGCCATCTTTAGCGAATAAAATAAACGATTTGCTGAGATAATAGATTATAAACACATACAATAAGAGCCACAGTCACACACACATACAACATATTTTATACATTACTATATATATGTATACTTATATACACTTATATATATATATAGTATGTATAATACACATACGTTTGTTTCATGACATGACAGCGTTGTATATCTAATGATACATCAATTTGTTATACGGTTTTTAAGATTTCCGTCTTCACTAAAATATTATCAATTTTTTTGTTTTAATTAATAGCGCCCAAAGTGTTACGCGTTATTATTTGTAATTTTCATAAAATAAATGATTGCTTTCGTTTTAAGGTCAGTAAAAGCAATATATATACTGTAATGATAATAATATATATAAATACTGTAATGCGAGTGTAAAGAAGTTTTGCGTTTTTTTCGCTTTAAAGCATTCACTCGACTGCTATGTATGCAAGCATTTATTGTTGTTATCGCGTCGAGTATTATTCAATTATACAATTATTTTTGTTATTACATTTAATAATGAATGCTTTAAACGGCGATTAGCTTTTCGTATGTTTCAAGTGTTAGTAAAATCTGTGCGAGAAATAGTGTGCCGCAAAATCTTCAGTATATGTGCGACGATTCGCATCTTTCAGCTTTAAAAACCCAATCATTTTAGTGCTTATTTAGCAGTATATGCTTATATGCTTTACATCGCACATAATCGTCGATATATCATATATACTATAAACAATCATATAATTGAGTCCTATTTTTTAATGTCGTGTGTAATGTAATAATTGGCACATCACTAATGGCACAGTTATTTAGTGAAAGCTTTTAAACCGTAAAACCAGAGTGTGTTTTGTTTTTTGTGTGCAGTGTTTCAATATTTTCAAACAATATATTTCTTTCGTTTCCTAAATAACAAAACACATATTTTTGAGATTATAGTTAATTCGTTTTGTGCCATCAAATACAGTAATAATAACACAACCGTTTAATTAAAACCATTTAAGCGTTTATTTTTGTTGGTTTGTTTTATTATTTTAATTATTTTGCTTATTTTTTTCGGTTTATGTATTTATATTAAGCGAAAGATAAATATAAAAAACTTGTTGGAAATGCGAATATGTTTTTATGTACTTATTTATACATTAATTTTCCAGTTTAAACCCATAATTATTATGTACGCGTAAATATTAGCTGCAAATTAATTATTGTTTATTTGTAAGCATTTTTGATTTGCATTCGTATATAAACACAAAAATATTATTAAATACTGTTTTATATTCTAGTTTTTTTCTGTGTTCATTAACAGTTCATTTATTAGATTAAATTGTATTTGAAGAGTATGTCTAAACAGATAATAGATATGAAAACGCGATAAGCATTAAATCAGTCATTAATTAAAGACTCAAATAAAATAGTTAGTCTCACGGCAACCGTAATATAATATATATTAAAGCGTTTTTCTTTCATATAAATATAAATCTTATTTTATGTTTTGTTTTGTTTCGTAGAATCAAATCTATTAATAAATCATAATCTAATAAATGGTAATATATTGGTGAAGTGATGTCGGGTCCAAATGTTGTCGATAAAGCGAAAATGGTTTTCCATTATGTCGCGAAAATAACTCCCTCTCGACCTAACAATGAGATACAAGACGTTAATCCATGCAAAGAAATGAAAGTAAGCAAACATTTCAACAAACAATATGTCAAAATCAATATTTAATTTGATTGTTTCGCGTGCTTTGTAATATAAATAGGTTTGCTTTCGTCACTCAAAGCATTCAATTAAGTGTGATATAAACGCGCCATGCGTTGAATGCGATGGTGGCATGAAATTGTACTCTTATGATCAAAGTCGAAGACACTTGGATGTCGTTCGTTCAGAAAAACGTTTCGAAAGCATTGAAGTAAGCGTCGTATTCATATGAATGAAAATGCTTTAAATGTCTTTAATCATTAATCAGCTGTTATTATGTAACTGAAATTTGAATCACTTATCCATAGGTTGATCGTTCAGAAAACATTATCGAAAAATTGTGTGACATCGATGGTAAGCAATTTACATATTTGTTATGAGTGTATTGTATTAGCGTTTCTGAATGTTTTAAACTAGAAAATGGTAAACGAATCGTCCACTTATTAGAGCTAATTTTGACGAAACAGTCACAAATCGCAAACTCGCTCACAGAACTTGCTTCGTGTGTAAAGGAATCGTATTCACGTAACGATATCTCTACTGGAAAAATAAAGCACGAGTACAACGAAGATGAGGAGCAACTGTTGCCTACACTTAAAGAGATCAGTCGAAACACTCTAAGAAGTCATAAAAAGCAGGAGGAAATATGCTCTCATATTAATGAGTGTCACAGTGTTTTGGTTGATCTGAAATCCAATGGACACAACTTAAACAATGCCAATATTTTAGGTATTCTTTATTTTATTCTTTGATTTCATTATTTCAGATTTTAAATGTGAATTATTTTAGTAAATCTACTGAAATGTGTTTTTAATTTTTATGTGATAACTGATTGATATTTCGTTTTTGTTGTCATCTTTCATTAGAATTTAATTATTATGTATAACTTTTATGATATGTTATATGTTCTCTAAATGTAAGTTTGTGTTAGTTTTCATTTTACCTGATTTGTTCTTAAAAACTCGTTTGAATATTTTAAAAATTAATTTAATTTATTGAATTGTCACTACAATGTGTAGGGCACGCACATCTTTCAGATGTTAATTCAAATCTGGCGAAAATATCCGCAAAAATAGAAGAAAGTGCATCGAATTTCAAAGAGGCTTCCATAACGCAATGCACAGCTGTTCAAGAGCTACAGTCCACTAATGAATCATTCGCCGAAGAACTCCGTCAAATAAAAACGGTTATAACTGATTTAAAAAGTTCGGTTAAGGATGAGCTCGTTCTGTTGAGGAACGAAATCGTCAGTGAACTGCAATGCGGTCGAAACGATCTCATCAATAATCAAAATTCACTGCGAGAAGAGATGAAAGATTCGCTCAGATCTGTTAAAGATGAAGTCCAAAGTTTCAAAAACTTATCGCAATCGTTTGCAGATGATATGAAAGATAAATTGCCCGAAAAGCTTATGGATGTTTTTAGCGCTATATTATTGCTGAGTTCGGAAAATGGCCGAAAAATTGATAATAAAGATGATTGTGAAACCTCTAACTCTCCACTGATTAACAGCAAAAGTGAATACTAATTGGCTGATCGTTTTTCTTTTCATTAAAATGAAATTTTATCAGATGATGGTAACAATAATGTCATAAGTAAAAAGATTATATTACATAATATGTTAAACTAATAATGTGAGGTTACATTAAGCTTACATCAAGTATATTGAGTTTTTTCTAATTGATTCGTAACGTTATATATTTTAAAATCAAGTTTTTCTTTTCGTATAAACTTGTAAACATATATTATGATTAATTATAATTAATTATTAATTAATTTGGTTATATATCTCTACACACACGCCAATGATACGATAAATTTTATTTTGGAAATTTATTAATATTATTATTTTCGATTTTTTTTGTAATAATGTAATGTTTTGTTTTTGTTTCGCTAAATTGGAGAAAATCAGTATTTATACCGCACGTGCTTTTCCAATAGAAACTTCAATTTCGTATTCGATTATTATATTTCGAAAAGAGACGAGAATTTTTTATAAAAAAAGTTATTTTCAAATAAACATCTATATATAGATTGACAAAATTACAATGTATTTGTCCGTAACTATAATGTAGGTTTTCTTTCTCAGATAAAAAGTAGTTTACACATTAGTTTAGACGATTTAAGTTTAGATTTGATCTCAGAGTTTATACAGTTTTTCTTTGTTATACCGAAGCAATTATTTCTGCTTAATTACAATACTAATGTGTTTTCTTGTGCTCATTATAAGCTTATATTTGTAAATCAAATTGTAATGTTGAAATTTTATTTTTTCAGCCAATAATTGTCTCATTTATCGTTCCTTTTTGTTGCTTTTTTTAATCATTTTTATTCGAAACATCATTGGTTTTGACACGAAATTATTGTAAATAATGAAAACACTGAAATAGATTTTTTTGTAAAGAATAGTTAACTTACTTTTTTATAGTTATAGTTTATATGATTGATTGAATTTATTGCACTAAAATATAGTATTTAAAATATGTTGTAATTTTTGCTCAATTCATTTATTACCAATAAAATGTACGAAAAACTTATATTTAGCTTTATTATTTGAATTTTAATTTCGATTATTATTATTATTCCTATTTTATAACGAAATGCCAGTATTTATATTCAGTCTAATAACAAAGAAATTGCCTAATATTTAATATTTGAATTCAAAACCATTTTTATAAATGATGTTCTCTTTTATAATATCGGATATAAATTCAAAATAGTTTATTATATGAATTATGACTGAACGAAATTTTTCGAGTTTTTTAATATTCATTCCTAACATTTTAGGTAAATATGAAATATATTTTTCTAATTACTCATAAATATTAAATAAACTGAATTTGTCAATGATTAAATATTTTTCTTTTTAGTAATTATTAGAGTTGGGAATCTAAGGACAATTTTATAAAACTATTTAGGGACAGATTTTAGGAAAATAATTTAAGAATTTTGGGACATTATATATTTCTATAATTTTTATAAATAATTGGATTTTTAAACATTTATTTAGCTTAAATTTTAAGATTTTTAAAATAAATTTTCTGAAACCGAGCTATATTTACATATTTCCGAATTAAA
Organism: Phthiracarus crinitus; assembly: GCA_034698025.1. Lineage (NCBI taxonomy): Eukaryota > Metazoa > Arthropoda > Arachnida > Sarcoptiformes > Phthiracaridae > Phthiracarus > Phthiracarus crinitus. The sequence continues at coordinate 3,234 of JAQGAW010005005.1, read as the reverse complement.
TTTAAGATTTGCTTGTTAGCAAACTTTAAAAATTACAGTTTGTCTGTATTGCTTTTATCTCAAAAATTTTTATGTCTAAAAATAAACCTATATTTTAATAAGAAATTTGTTATATAGTTTGTGATACTTTAGAGAAACCTTATAAACCAATAATTCCACAAAAATATTTTTATTTTCCTTTAATTTAAAAATAAGAGTTATTAAAATTTTATTTTTTCAATAAGTGATTTCTAGGGCCAGGATATTTCGGTTAGAAAAAATGAATATTTCGGTCGGTTTTCGGTTGAAAAAACAGGGCAAAATCGGTTAACATTTCGGTTGAGATTTAATTAATAATTTTGAAATATAAATATATTAATTCATTAATGTTTAACATTTCAAAAGTTTTAAGAGTAAATCTAATTATTTTCGCTCTTAAAATGCTTTTATACAAATTAAACGCTAAACATTTTGGAAATTAATCTGTTATCAACAGTACTCAATTAAATCGTTTTTTGACTAAATTTTAAATATTAATACGTTTTCGAATTTTTTGAAATTTAATGAAGCTTTTATTTTTAAAATTATCTATGTTATAAATAATGATAATTAATTTCATAATAATCTGCAAAAATCTTAATTTCTAATGAATAAATATACAGTATTTACCAGTTCCGGTTGAAAATTCTTATTTCGGTTTTTTCGGTCAGAAAGTAGAAAATCGGTTTTTTCGGTTATATAAACTATGTCCTATTGTGTTCGTTTAACTTTTATTCTGCTTATTTTTGTCATAACCGAACATTTAAACAAGAATATAATGTTCGGTTAAAACCGAAATATCCTGGGCTTATTGATAACACTAGACGCGAGCCAACAATTATTCCTTAGTCAGTAATTAAGTGGCACATAGCTCTGTGTCGTGAGTTATTTAAAACTGACTGTATGTAGGATTTAAAAGATTAATCAATAGGATAACAAAAATATTAGTTAATAAATGTTTGTTTAAAGGCTTAAACCCAAATCCAAACGATTGCTGTTCATTTTACAATTGCGATAAATGCAGAGCTTTCTATCAGAAGTGCGGAATTGGCACACAATTTAATCCCAAAAAGAAGATTTGCGACTATCCTGAGACTGCAGGCTGTAAAGCATATAATAGGGGTAATTATACATAATCGTGTTGTGATCCGCATATTTTAATTATTTATAAAAATAATGATAGATTGCCATAAAAAGTACGGATATATTAAAAAGAAACACAACTACTCATAAATCACATGTCGAAACACTGTATAACTGGACTTACGAATCGAAATTGGAATACAAATATAATTTTATATATACCGATATTAAAATGTTTAAGTGTATAAACATTAACAAATTAGTTTAAAACGAAATTAACAATTTATACTGTATTATTCAAAATTCATTTAACCGAATATTGCTTTTATGAATAATAGTAAACTGAATAGCTTTCAAAATAATGAGCATTCACTACTTTTTAAAGATCGACTCTGTTTTTAAAGCTCCAAATCACATATAGTAGTATGGAATGGTATCCTCACGTTACTAGTCTATGAGTCCATTAGAGCGAAACCCATTACAGTGATGCCATTACAGCGAATAATTCTCAAAATTTTTTTCACGGGTCACTTAAGTCAAAATTTTGTGTAAAAGTTTTTAACCACTGTTTTTCACAGTATTTGGAGAAAGAGTAAATGAATCTTGTGATTAAAACTTTGTAAACGACATTTTTTTAAGTTTTACACAAAATTTTGGCGTAATTGACCCGTGAAAAAAATTTTGAGAATTATTCGCTATAATGTCTGAAATGAGGCGATCATTACATAAACTATGAGAGAATAATGAATGAAAAGTGAATTTAAAAATGACTAAAATGTAAATGATTTTTAAGCGACGCTAACGTGTGCATTGTTTAGCGTGAATTGTGTTGATAGCCGTCACTCGTGTAAAATTAAAAATTGTTTGTTTTTGTTAAGCCTTATTGGCGTATATTTTCAATTATATATTTTTTAAAAAGTATAGCTTATGTTTTGAGTTTTTGTTAATTGATTCGATGTTAGTCTTTGCCACTTAATTATAATTTATTTATATTTGTGTTTGTGAATGCGTTGGACAGCGGCGAACGCGACCACAATGGACTGTAAAGTATTGTTTGGTACGGTATAATCTGTATTCTTATTTTGTTTAATTTAATAAATATATTCGATGGTATTCTCGTGTAAGTCATTGACCCCCAGTTCTAGTTCTTAAGGGAGGGTACCAGAGGTTAGGCCTCAGCGTTATTCGGTGTTATCGTGTCGTCAGTGGACTGATCGACATTTCGCCGTGTCTTCAGTGTGTCTTCGAATGGTCTGTGGGTAAGGAAGTGGTGGTGAAGTATTTCATGTCCATTCTCTATAACGTCCATTCGCTGTAATGACTCGCTGTAATGGGTTTCGTTCAAATGGACTCCTAGTAACGACCGTTAATCGTTAGGATTCCTTGCAAATGAAAATTTAATTTATAATATTTATTAAATCTGGCATTCATTATAATAAAATCTAAAGACTAAAAGCTCGAAAATAAAATATTGGGAGAATTCGAAGTGTTTTTAACCCGAAGTAAACTACAAGTGCTATAAATAATTCTTTCTGTGTTATAAATCTAACGAGTTTTGTGAATCACTAAAAAATGATTTCTATATAAAGGAGTGATGATTTAATTTTACTTAATTTTAATTTTTTTTATTAACAGATAATAAAATAACTTTAAAAAGTTTTATTCTGTAGATATTTCGGAAGTCAACAGCAATAAAAATACAATTTTGAAAGTTTATTAGCTCACTTTGTCCAAAGGAGCATTGGATTTCACGTCTGTATGTCTGTGTGTGAACATTCTTTATATTTATAATGGGATTCTAAATCTCCAAATCACCAAAAATGTGTTAAAATGGCAAAAACTCGCCTTATAATGTCCAAAAATCATCTAATTATTTAATTATTAGAGCCTCAAAATAATAGCATTTATTACATATTGAAAGGCTTCTAAATTATTGACCCTATATATGCTATATAGTGAAGCCTAACATTCCTAAGCATAGCAGTTCCAGACATCCGCATTGAGGATATACTATTTAGAGCGCATATGTAAGATAGCATATACTATGCTATAACATTATTAACCAATTAGAAAAGTTATGAGCAGCACTAACTTCTAGACCGCTGCCTAGTACTCACGATCTCATCGATCGAG
>JAQGAW010005004.1:0-10183 GCA_034698025.1 Phthiracarus crinitus | reverse complement strand
CCATCCATTTACGGTACATTGGGGTAAGAAATTTACCCTATCCTCTTGGAACGTTTATATTATTTTTCCCTTAAGAGTTTTATCGGCTAAAAATTAATGATACACTAAAGATATGTTAATTAAGGAATACTTAAAGTCATATAAATTCCCTGTTTATAGTTTAAAAGTTATAGGCGCGTAAAGTGTGTTTGGGTCGATTTTTATCCCGATGTTCCAGTGAAGTGTTAACATACATAATGAGCTCACTTTGTATTATATTATGAGTTAATCTCATAATTTTTATGTTTGTCTGTGATTCCCTTTATAGGCTCTCAACTCGGAACCCACCCCATCGATACCTATATCAGTGTTGGGGTCCGGCTGTGGTAGGTTTGGACTTTGTACTTTTACTGTATAATGTTTTATGGAAAATATTTATAGCTTTATATTATATTGTAGTAAACAGAACTTCAGTTAGTGATATAAGATTTTTAATTCAATTGTGTTTTATCTTTCGTCGAGTCAACATCACACAGATTGTTGTTAAGCGAACACTCAAAAGTATTATATATGCAAATATGTTTACGCGTGTGATCGGTTTTAACTAGAAATAGTTTTACTTATGTTATTTTAAACAATATTTGAACCATTTTTATCATATTTAATAGATTTTAAAGCCATTTTTGATTATTTTAACCAACTTTTAGCTCATTTTTAGTTAATTATTTGTCATTTTTAGACCAATATTCGCTCTTTTTTAAACTATTTGACCATTTTTATCTTATTTTATGAAATTTTTATTACCATTTTATCACATTTTTAGCACATTTGTTTCATAAAAGACTCCTATCTCCAATAATATAGCATCCTATCTTCACAAATTTCCTTTATTAATATAAAGAAAAAATCCCTTGATAAATATAAAGACTGAGCACAGACAGACGGACAGATATACACTTCAAATACAATAGCTGCTTTGGACAAAGTGGGCTAAAAAAGTAAAGTTTTAATCAATAAACTTTTAAAGATTATAATTAACCAAAATAAATAGATACTTAGAGAATAATATGTCATTCTTGTTCTTATTCATAAAAATGTCACATTTAACGCACGATATTTTGCAATTAAAACGAATAAACTTATATCTATTTTCTTAAGAAACAGTTTGCAAAATTATAAAAAAATAGATTTATAACTTTGTCTTTTAATAAAACTAAAACATTAAACTTAAGAATTTATAAATGTCTTCTGTTGTAAGAATAAACTCATGGATATAATTAATTGCCATAAATATTCATTTAAATAAATTTCATAATTTTTCTGTCTGTAAATTTATATGCTCCTCATCAATACCTATATAAATTTATTCAGCTCGAAGAGTAGGGATCAAATTGGGAGGTTTTAGGGTGTGGGACCCTCTTAGTGAGGTTTAAGTTGAATAATTTAAAATTTAACCGTTATCACCAAAACAGTTGCATACAGCTTAAAATTTTATGTTAATTTGAGAGTTTACCTTCTGGGGTAGTTTTAAACCCTATCACGTGAATAGGTAGATAAATATTTTTTTGAAAGAAATATTGGTGGGATTGGTTAACCTGGGTTTGGATTTAGTTAGACCATGTGGGGAGATGTTAGGACAAATGGGGAGTGTATGTTTTTAAAGCACCCAAAAGCATAGACTTCGAATTTTTTTGGGTGCTTTAGGGTAGAGTATTTAATTTTAAATTATTTCCTCAAGACGAAATGGGGCATGAACTTTAGTAAATTATATAAATGTTTTCGCTTGATTAAGTAAGTAAAGCATAATCTACAGTATATTTCAGTCTTATAAAACAAAATAACTTTTTAATTGATTTTTTAAAATATTTTTTCGTGTTGTATTTTGTTACGTATTGTATATAATATGAAATTTATGCAAAATCATAATTTGTTTATATTATATCAAAAGATTAACATAAAAGGTTTCGAGGTATCAAAATTATTACAAGATTTTCAATAAAAAATATAAAATTCATATTAAATCATAAATAACTTTGATTTATATTTTAGTTCAATAATTATTAAAACAATTTTGATAAAGTAATTGTTTTGTTGTTGAGATATATAATATAAAGTAATTAATTCTATATATATTTATATATGATGTTTAAAATTTAATATAACAACAGAACAACAAGATATTTCGCCAAAAACACACTTTACTCGAACAAAACTTTTTTTTTGTAAACGTTGTATTTTTGGGAGTTTAGATTTTATTTTATTATCATATCCATAGTTTATCAATAATTTTTAGTTGCATTTTCTCTAAACTTTGCTAAATGAATGACATGAATAGGGTTAATGTTTAAAAATATTTTTCCCACAATAAATTCTGTATTTTTTACGATTCAACTTTTCATCAAAACTTTTATATATATTTTTCAAAACTTTTCAGCTAACTTTTTACTAAAGTGATTTTGATTTGAGATATCCCTCCGCCTGTTTGTGAACAATGTTATTATTAATTAGGGATTCTAAAAATGGCAAAGAATAAGCTAAAAGTTAGATTAAATGGATCAATAATGAACTACAATCAGCATATAATTGTCTAAAAACGACAAGTAGACTAAAAATATACTAAAATGGTAAATAAGGATTTAAAATAAAATTTTCAGGCGAGAAAATAACATTATTAAAGCTTTTTCTGGTTAATAATAATCGCATGCGTACTAATATACGCTTATATAAAAGTTATTATTAAGGATTCTATTTTTCGATACATAAAACCATCAACATTTGGCGGGATTCAGGAGCTAAAAACTATTAAATTGGGGAACAAAAATTGAAAATTCGGGAAATGTTTTTTGTTAAAAAAAATAAAATAAATGATAAATTTAGTGTTGTTGATCGTATATAAGTTACAACATTTAATTAGTTGTAAATTTCTAAATTTTAAATTTTTAGATTTCGGCTATTTTCTTGAAATAATATATTTATTTTAATTTTTTAAAATTTTTTTATTTTTTATTCAAGAAAAACTGGTAAAACTTGAAAAATAGGAAAAATTTTCAATTATTCAGTAAATATCTGGTAAAAATCGGGAATATTTAATTTATAGCAAATTTAGGGAAATCCGGACAATAAAACTTATATAATAATGATATTTTTATTGTTTTTATCATATAATATTAACTTCCATAATTTGCATTAATATTTGGTTTCTGGATTTTCCAGAAAAATTGAATCCCTGGTTACGATACTCATTTATTTGAGTGTTTGATTGTGATATTGACTCTATGAGAGCTGAATAACAACTGAATCAAAATTAACGAAACTGTCATTGAAATATTTATTTTTAAAAAAGATCGATACGGATATAATAACTGACTTTCCAGTTTTAAGTTAAGATAGTTTTTGGTCATTATTAACTGGAAAATAACTCACCAATCAATTAAATTGCATTAAATATTGCTACGTTTTCTCTATTTTTTATTAATTTACTCTTAGTATAGATAATTGTTAGCAAATAAAATGATTGACAAAACAGTTTTTTCTTCCTTTAATAAGCATAAATATGAGTACATGCAAACTTCCTTTGATCGAACTTACATCCACATGGAAATCCGTACTATACTATTACTAACCCATTATGATTTAATGCCATTAAATACATAACTAAACCTAAATTAGATCTAAAAGCTCAATAATAAATGATTTATTTCTTTACGAGAAAATTATACGCGATTTAAATACAATGATCTTATGAAAAAATTATTAAAAAATTTTAATTCTTATTTAAATTGATTTTTCAATGATATAAGTTTAATTTTATATTTTTAGTATTATGAATGCGAACGAAGAAAGACTACTCTCTAACGAACCAAATGAAATGTGTGATGCATTGCCAAACACCAGTAAATGCAATGAAAGTTTGAAAGGAAATATTAGTTTTGCCATTGAAGTATTCGAAAACCCACTCTACACTGGAGAAGAATGCGGTAATACAGATAAAGGTGACAAATAAAATAAAATTAATTGTGAAAAATTAATACCAATAACATAATACAAAATTTTTCAAAAGATGAAATGTTTGGTCAATATATAGAAGTTTTTGAAAAGGGATGCACTGAAAGGTTGTCAAGAGATTCACGATTAGATGAAACAGTTTTAGAAGACCTTAAATGGAATGTTTATTTCATTATCAAAACTCGTATTCCGAAAGATTTTGATAATAAAGTAGAGATTTGTGATTATATTTCTTGTGATGATGATATAGAGTTGTTTATGAATATTAGTAAAATTAAACAATTGACGAGCGATGAAGAAAACTGGAATATTTATGAAAATGAAAATTTTATTCATTTACTATTCGAACGGCAAAATTGGTTAAAGGATTTTATGCATAACTTGTCAGTTAGACTCAGATCTGATTCATTTGAAAAGGAAAAATTAGAAGAGTTTTGGGATGGATTACAGAATATTTTCAATCATAATGAGGCGGAAAGATATAATGAAAATTATAACGATCTTTTCAATCGTATCGACAAAATAATAGAATGTTTATTCGCGAAATCAAAAAATCATAGAGAATAACAATTCAAAATTAGCTCAATTTATATCATATATTTAACTTAAGTCAAATGTATTAATTATTTTTGTCATTTTTTACATTGATTCCATTTTTGTCATCTATAATTTTAAGCAAACATTAATTTTAATATACTGTATTATGTTTAACCGGAAAAATTTTACTGAAAAATAACACATTTTTGTATTCGTAAATAACATTAGTTTGAGAGTGTTTATCTGTCACTCACAAACTCAAATAAGCGCGTGTTATCAATATTAAAAATCCGAAATTCCGAAGTATCTTATATAATGTTAATTTTTGCCCAAGTTTTTCATTTTTAAGTTAATTTTGACATGTTTTTTTTGCCCTGTAATATTTCATCTTTAAGTTATTTTTAGCCAAATTAGCCATTTTAAAGATCTATTTAGTCAGTTTTGGATAATTTTTTCCCTATTTTCGTCCATTTTAAAGCCAAATTTAGCCTATTTTTTGGTTGAATTTTGGTAATTTTAAGGATCCTTTAATAGATATAAAGTCTACAGAGGACAGGAATCTCAAATCCATTAGTCTCTTTGGACAAAGTGAGCTAAAAAACAAAAACAATTTTAATTAACACAGTTTCATATTATTCGATAACAAATTTCCTGGAAATCCCTATTCCTAGTAATAAGATTGACAGAAGAAACAAGCACATACTCCTTGACAGAACACAACGCATTTATTCATTATTGTGGAGTTCGCTAACAAATTATTTTAAATTAAATATATTTAAACATATATTTAAACACTAATTCGAAAGTTAGAAATAACTCTTAAAATTACCAAAACAAGCCTTCATTACATTTGATTGTTGAGATGAAGGGATTGTGGCCTTGCATTGTTTACTGTTAGTGTTCCCAATGAATACAAATGCCATATAACAGAGCAGTATTAACACCAGCAATAAGACCACAGTTTTTATGATCGATTTGCTGTCAAACTTTACGTTAACGTTTAGCTGTTCATTATGATCGTTCAGCAGTTGTATTTTCATTATTTTCGCTTTTTTTATGACAAATTAATTTACTTTAATACATAGTAATAAATCATAATTTAGGTTTTACATCAATTAATACAAAGAAAATGGTAATTCTTAAAATAAATTGATATAAAATACTTATTAACTCACATTTATTTGAGTTATCTAAAACTTTATAATAGATATAGCTTTGTATAGAACTCGTTGTTAACTCGTAAACTGCGATATGATATTAAAGTAATTCAAAACACTCACATAAAATGCAAGAGTAGACGTAAAACTTGAAGCAAAGAAACGATTGAAGTTTACACAACAAGACTGTAATTACGCGATGACTAACATTAGTTAACCAATAAGTTTTAGTTATTTTATATTTTAGTTTAACCGCTAGCAGGAGTATCATTTAAAAGCAGTTACAAGCTGTTAGGAGATGAGCACTTTTGTAAAAGCGATAAGCTTTCATTAACTTAAAAGTATATGTATAAATAGAATAATATCGTGTTAAATTAGTGCGCTGAATGGTCAGACGATACTAGAGCGTCTGGCAAGAAATGTATTTCAGTCAATCTGATAGTTCTAAGTTTACATGCTATTAATTAAACCCAATATTTAAGGTTGAAAATGCTATTAATGTTCAAAGGTTAAAAAAGGGTTATTTGGTGTTCAAAGGGTTATTTAGTGTTCAAAGGGTTAAAAAGGTTTATTTGGTGCTCAAAGGGTTATTTTGTGTTTAAAGGGTTATTTAGTGTTCAAAGAGTTATTTAGTGTTCAAGGGGTTAATTAGTGTTCAAAGGGTTATTTAGTGTTCAAAGAGGTTCACTGAGGTTCGGTGCGCTGCGGTGCGCGGGTGCGTCCACAAAGTACGTCGGTTGCTTGGAAACGGTTGCTAGTCTACCCGCCATCCTACTACTAATGGAGTTTAAACGACTCCATTTTATGTGATTCGTGTGCATACAAACATATAGGGTTATAGCTTATGAAATGAAAAAGTAGCAAATGTATCATTTTGAGGCTCTATTAATAAATTATGTCACGGAGATAAGTGATATTAAATAAATTTATTATCAACTTCTAAAACATGCATCACAGTCAACGAAGGGTAGTTAGAATGTCTGAAAAAAATGTACATGTAGAACGTAGTATTAAACATTATATCTAGTAAATTATTAAACGCAATGTTACTACGTTCTATATGTACCTTTTACAGACATTCTGACTCCTGTTGTAAGTACATTGACTGCGATGCTTTGCTTCTAAACCAAATTGAAACTCATCGAACTAATCCATGCGGAACCAGACTGAAACTAACCTAACAATCCAATCAAACCTAATTTTTTTAAAAAAACTTTTCCGTACTTAATAAATTTGAAAATTTTTGTAATTTGTTTTTTTATTAACTTATTTAAAATTAATCTCTATGTGTGTAGCAAATGTTGTATATTTTTTAATTTTTCCATTTATTGGTAAACACGTCAATACCATTCGTTTTGTTTAGCAATAATTTTTTATAACTATTTTAATTAAACTATTTCAATGTACTCTAATGTTACAAAAAGTGAGTTTATAATGAGTTATCGATTGCTAAATTGCTAATAATAATTCTAGAATAACAAGTATTTAATTTCCATTTCTGTGAATGGGATATAAGTTTCATATATTTTTTGAATAACACATTTCCATAATTATATTTCAATGACACAAATTATACTTTGAATGAATTCGATATCAGTTTACGGTTAATATATTAATTAAACTGTAATGCATTCGGAACGCTGGGGTGTTAGTAACGAGTCACGAGTCGTGAGATGACAAAAGATGTCCAATGAAAACATTTATAACAAACATTCTTTTTTGCATTCAAATTAAAGGTGCTTTAGGTTAGTTTATAATGGTTTTTAATGGTTTAAACCATTAATTCCTTGTTGGTTTTATTTGGTTGAACTATTTTATGGAAAAAACTATAAAACAATTTTCAAACCGATAACGAGTTTTTAATAATTATTGGATTTAAAATAACCAAATATTTAATACTTTCATAAAAATTCATATATTTTTAAAATTTGCTTTAAATGTTATATTTAAGAAATAATAAAAAGTTTATTTTCGAAACAATAAAAAAATTCTATTTAAAAGATTACCTTTATGTTATATTAACATTTTAATATTAAAGGTTTATTGGTTTAGTAATGGTTTGGTTTGGATTCAGAAAAGTCAAACTTAAAGTACCTTTAATTCAAATAATTGCTACGCTAAACATGTAATGGATTTAAATAAATCGAAAATGATTTGAATCTAGAATTGAGCAACAGTTTAATGAATGAAAATAATTAAAGCTCATGTTATTATAGCTATTATTTGCTTTTTAATTATATAGCATTTGTGTTACCCTTCATTTATTTAATATAAATTACGTATGAATATAATTATACCTAAAAAATTTAATTTGTTATCAGTCTACAGAAAGAACATGTTATCAACTTCAAGAGATAAAGAAATTTAATAAAATAAAAAGCTAACTTTATTATTCTGTACGAATAGTAACAAAGCCGATATATATGTATAATTAAACCTATTTAATAACCTTAGATAATGAGCTAAACAATTGAAATATATAATATAATGTACTTGAAATTTTTAATCAGTGAATATTACATTGTTTTCCAAGTTTTAAAATCATAGATAACGGTATGTCTGGGTAGTCTTTAAGAATATTCCTCTCCGATTCTTTAAAACACAGATAATTTGAAATTCCTTAGTCTAAGATGATTTCAAATATATACATAATTTCTCTGAAAAATTGTCGGTTCGGGCATTAAATTGTATTTTATAAGGGGTTTACGTGTTTATCCAGGGGTCTACACCCACATATTGGGTATCGTTGGAAAGGTCTCGATTAGTGGTGATGGAGCGAAAATTCACCCGTTAAACCCGAAAAATACGGTAGAATATGTTAGCTATTTATCAATAACAATTGTTATGATTATAGTTAAAACATATTTACCAATTAGTTACTTGTATAGTCAAAAAGTGCTTTGTTTTCATGATTAATGCAATTTTATTTAATTTTAAACTTAGTTAATAATAACTATAACTTTATTACTTGGCTTTATATCTAGTAAATAATACAATATCTTTATTGACACAGAATACATATACTCTTCTTTTAGTCGTATATCTTAATAATGACAGCAACAGTAACCACAACTTTTGTCACAGTATGGGTAATAATAATCTTGACAGCAGAATCCAGCACATACTCCCTGACAATATACCACGCATTTATTCACTGTTGTGGAGTTCGCTAACAAATTATTTAAATTAAATATATTTATAGATACATTTAAATACTAATCCGAAAGTTAGAAATTACTATTAAAATTACCAAAACTAGCCTTCATTACAGTTGATTGTTGTGGTGAAGGGATTGTTGCGATGTATTGTTTACCGTTAGTGTTCCCAATGAATATATATGCCATATAACAGAGCAGTATTAACACCAAAGCCGTTGATAGCAATACGACCACAGTTTTTATGATAGATTTGCTGTCAAACTTTACGTTAACGTTAAGCTGTTCAACATTATCATCGCTCAGTAGTTGTCTCTTCATTTTTGTCTCTTTGTTGAGATAAATATCATTATAATTTAATTTTGGTATTAGCGTTATATTTAATATTATGTTTTACAACAATAATTGAATAGAAAAAGTTTTTTAAAACGCAAATAAATTTTTATAAAAACTTATTGACTCACATTTAGTTGAGTTATCTAAACCTTAACAATAGAGATAGATTTGCACATAACTCGTTAACTGAAATATGTTTTTGTATTTAATTCAAAACACTCACATAAAAAGCAAGAGTAGACGTAAAACCTGATGCTAAGAAACGAACGCAGTTTACATAACAAGACTGTAATAACGCGATGACTAACGTAATTTTTTATTTTTTATTTTATTTTACCCGATAGTGAAGCGTTGTTTTAGTTGCTAACCAGTGTTTGCATATAATTTTCACTGCAAAGTACTGTTTTGCTATTGCTATATAACGGATGAGTGTGTTTTATACCACAAAAATATTATAATGAGTTGTTTCGTGAAAATCTCTAATATTTTTATAACATATCATTTCTATGTTTGCTAATGTTATTAATGTTATAATTATATTTTAAATAAAGTAGATATTTGTTACATTAAATGCTGTTTAAATAACGTCTGTTTCCCCCAATTCTAAGCTAAAAGTGTAACAGAATAACTCAAACTAGTGATGGAAAAAGTTTAAAATAAAATCCTGTTCTTACCTACTGATAAAAATGAAAAGTCCCGTACAATCCCGTACTGTTTAAAGTAGTTTATAGTTGTGTTCGGTCGCTATCAGACTATTGATTTCAATTCTATTCGTATTCTAATAATTTTAATAAATCGATTCTATTTCGATACTATTCTTAAAAAATTTTTTTTTCGATTCTATTTCGATTCCCGGTATCGAAATATCACTAGTCCAGTCACGAAAATACTTTGTTTATATTAGACTAGTAAATCGTTAGAAATCTTAATTTTGGTTATATTATACCTTTGTTTATTATTTTTAGTTCTGCAAAGAACTGAAACTCAACGAATATAAGCCATTGATAATGATTG